>LPNX010874177.1:212541-316960 GCA_001517045.1 Pseudotsuga menziesii | reverse complement strand
CTCTATTTTTCCTGTGTATGCTTGTGAGAATTCTTAGTAGCAAGATCTATTTCCTATGCTTATTTTTAGCATCATTGCACATAGAATTGATATATTATTTATACATTTCCAGGGGGATCCAGACATGCCATTGCCACCAGGATCGGCATATCACGATATAGGTAACGAATCTCGACCCTCACTCTTTTTAAAAAAAATTGAGTTATTTAATTTTTTGTATTTTCTTGATTATATGGAAGCAAAAAACATGTTTTTGCATGACAATACATAGTGACATCTACCATTTGTGTGTAGATGTGGGACCATAGCTTCCATAGGGCTTCCCATGTCATAGACGGAGGGGAAGAGGAGATGACATCACGTGTGTGGATGCAGAGCGAACGCTCCAGAGAATTCATACCAACTTTGTGATACTGACTCATAGAGTTACCATGGCGCAAGTCGAGGACTTGCCTGAGGCTATGCAGCGATAGGTGGTGGGTGTGCCACGCGCATGGGTGTGTTTATTTCGACGGCTAGCTAGAGCTATATTGGCGTTCCATGACCACAACCCTCTTCCTCCTCCACAAGATTAGACACCTGGGAGTGTATTCATTTTGTACTACCATGTATTATATGATGGTGGCTTAAAAAAGACCCAATTTTGTATCATGACACTATGTATTACCATGTTTTTGATATATAAAAAGTTTTATGGTGATCAGTTTATTTATTTACATGTGTAACAATTGTGTTTGTGATTAATTAATTATGAATGAAACAAATGCCAATCTAACACGTAGTTAGCATATGAGTCAACAACTTGATTATTATTTCTTAGAATGTGTATATATGTTATATTGTCAAATTGACGTTCTAACAATCTCACATGTAAGAACCTTCTCAATAAAGTCGGATCTCTAACATGGTATAAACCATTGAGCTGTGACACTACTAACTTCGAATCAAGACGTACCTCAAGAGATAGAATGCCATGTAGAATGGAATCCCGTAGAAGCTCAATAACAGTGATATATTCAGCAACATTGTTGGAATATGGCCGTAGACATACACCTCCTGAAGACAGTACCTGACCCATAGGAGTATAAATCACCCAAGCAGCAGAGGCTGAGTGTTGAGTGTGACGGCTTGCACCATCCGCGAATCCTATGTAGGTGGAATATTCCATTGACATCTGCCAAAAGAAACGGAAACTAATCACAAACCTGATCACGATAAGGAAAATACCTAACTATGCAAAGCTGTACAATAATATACAACAAGCAGCCTTGGTTAAAGATCATGCATAGTATTTTTTAAGATAGAGCCCATTTCTAGGCTCTGCCAAAGTTGTTCCTTCGTAATTGACTAACTCATAGGCACCCTTCTCTAACACACGCTTAACCACGTAAGGACCACGCCACATAGGATTAAACTTCCCTACCCCCAAGGGTTAATTCAGTTGATCCCACAAGAGGACCAAGTCTCCTTCACTAAACACTCTTGGACGGACAGATCTATCATACTGGACCTTAACGCGATGCTTATTAACCTCTAGAGCCACCAAGGCATCTCGACGCTGCTCATCAAGTTGCTCAAGGTGAACCAAACGCTCCTCCAAAGGTGAAGTGTCTGGTAAGAGTTCCACAGCTAGTTTCAACGAAGGAATTTCACATTCAACCGGCAATATCAACTCCACTCCATGCACAAGCTGATATGGAGAAAAACCAGTGGCAGTCTTAACCGCGGTTCGATATGCCCACAAAGTAGGATATAACATAATGTGCCAATTAGTCTTGCTTTGTGCGATGGTTTGTTGGAGAATGGATTTGAATGATTTATTCACTGCCTCTACCTGTCCATTCTCTTGGGGGTAGTAAGAAGAGGAGTGCTCTTGCTTATACCCTAACTTGGATGCCAACTCTTCCATCATACGGTTCTGAAAGTGTGAGCCATGGTCAGTGACAAGCTCTTTTGTAATATCGAACCGAGTAATTATTTGGTTGAATACAAAGTGAGGGGCTGTCTCACCATTAGATTTTACTGTAGGCATAGCCTCATCCCATTTTGTGAAGTAATCAACAGCCACTATAATGTGATGGTGCCCCCCAGCCGAAGTTGGGTTGCAATCCATAAAATCGAGCCCCCACTTAGTGAAGGGACTGGCGGTGATAATGGGATGTAACGGGGCAGGTTTCGAGAGCATATTACGTGCAAACACCTGGCAAGGGTGGCACCTCTTGACCGCATCAACACAATCGTTAAAGATCGACGGCCAGAAATAACCCGCTCTCAAAATATTTTGAGCTGTAGAAAGCCCAGATAAATGACCACCATACGCCCCTCCGTGGAAATCATTCAGCACAACCTCAGCCTCATCATGAGTTAAACAACATCATAAAATGTAATCTACCCCACGGCGGTACAAAGTATTGTCCACTATCAGGTAGTTCTTAGAGACGTGACGTAATTGTCGTTGTTCATCTCGCGAGAGGTGAGTAGGGGTCCTCTCTGTTTGCAGATATACTATGATATCCCCGTACCATGGGTATAATGTAGAGATTAAGAAGATGTGTTCATCAACAAACATATCTTCACATACCAACTCCTCGGTCTCACTCAGAAAGTCCGATATGAGCTCTGCAAAGACTAAATACTTCTTCGATTTTTTCGAAACAAACTCGAGATCAAATTCTTGTAGAATGACAATCCATTTATTATACTTTCCCCCAATCATCCTTCATGTGAGGATGAACTAAAATGGATTGACATGGGCCACAACCAAGTTCTGGTGAAGGAGAATATAATGTCTCAAACGCTGAACCGCATGTACGGTGGCTAAAGAAAGCTTCTTGACATGAGAATAACGAATCTCTGCATCAATAAGGTTTCGACTCAGATAATATATGACATGCTCCTGGAGCTCCTCATCCTCTTGAACCAAGACCATACCAATCATCTCTAAAGACATGGCCACATATAATAAGAAATCATGGCTATAATCCGGAGGACTAATCACTGGCGCCGATGCTAGGGCTCGCTTGAGTGCATCGAAGGACTCCTAGGCTCCCTCATCCCAATAAAAGGGGGTGTCCTTCTTCAAGAGATGCATAAAGCCTCTAGTCAAATTAGAAAAGTTGAAAACAGATCTTTGTAAGAAGTTTTCCATGCCTTGCAAACACTGAAGGTGACGAATATTCTTCGGGGGAGACAATTGAAGTAATGCCTCAACCTTCAAAGGGTCGACTCTTATACCCTCCTTTGAAACGATGAATCCTAACAAATGACCTGACTTCACGCAAAAGATGCACTTATGAGGATTTAATCTAACTGAATAATGGCGGCATCTTTCGAATACCAATCTCAAGTGATAGGGATGATGCATTCTCATACGAGAATGAGCAGCGAGGTCATCCAAAAATACTTCAATAATAGACTTGAGATCGTGGAAGATCAAGGTCATCGCCCGCTGAAATGTAGCTCCGGCATTTTTAAGACCGAAAGGAATTTTTCGATATGCAAATGTTCCCCAAGGACAAATAAATGCAGTCTTGTGTTGGTCCTCAAGTTTAATCTGTATCTGATTATACCCGAAAAAGCCGTCCATGAAGGAGAACACCTCGCCACCCTCACACTCATCCAAAATCTGATCTATAAATGGTGTGGGGAAGTTATCCTTAGGACAGGCATGATTCAAATCATGGAAATCAGTGCATATGCGGATCGCTCCCTGCTTCTTATCCACTGAAATGGGGTTTGAGACCCACTCCATCAAGGGAACAGGATAGATGAAACCATCTTTAAACAACTTCTCTATCTCTGCCTTAATGGCGGGTGCTTTCCTAGGATTCACGGTGTGTAAACGCTGTCGAACAGGATTAGCATTGGGGTAAGTCTTAATATCATGTTCAACAATTCGAGGGTCAATACCTGGCATCTCGTCGTAAGACCAAGCAAAAATATCACGGAATTCCTTGAATAGCTCGGTATATTCCAGAATCTCAGCATGGGAACAATCTGCCCCAATATAGACATTCTTAATTGTGCTAGGATTGCAAGAAATGTCGATAGGAATCGTTGACGATATGTTCACCATGTTTCCATCAGCCATCGGACCAGGAGAGCTTAATGGAACCATGGGCCTACCAACTTTCTGACTAAGAATCTCCCTTCAATCCTCATGCTCCAAATAGTCAAGCTCTGGAAGAAAGTATGATCTATGATGAAGTTCCTCCCATGGTGGATCAACTCTTGACATAGCCTCGATAATCGCTTCATCTGAAGGGAAAACCATATCAAGGTAGTCGTGGGCATGAGAAGACTACACTGCCCATGCCGGCAGCACATAGGGGTCTTCCTCCTCCGTCCGCGAAGAGGAAGAACGAGGCTCTATAACACATTTGAGATTAGCTTGATAAGCTATCATGGCTACAGGCAACAGCACGCTCTTCTCAATAGGCTCACTCAAAGTACTCGGTGAAGGAAGGATCCAAGGATCTTCCATATGGGTTGTGTGAAAAGACACCGAGGTCGTAGATGTCGAAGCCTCATCGGAACAAGATCCTATCATGAGGATTGGTGTAGGACAACTAAATCTTCCCATGAGGGATGGATACATGCCTACACCCACACTCCCAGTTGCCGGCTGAGAGTGCTCAATGATCGGGATTGAAGCTCCCGAAGATGCAGTAACAGACGGATTCTTGAATGTCATTTGATTAATCATTACAATCTTCCCGTTATGTGGAAAGAATACAACGCGAAACGGGGAAGATGCAACGGCTTGCATACTATACATCCAGTTCCTTCCCAGCAGGAGATTATAGTCAAGGGGCGCATCAACCACCTCAACCTCTATCGCAATGGTCTTCCCCCCAAAATGGAATTTAAGGGAAGGAAGGATGCTGTGCAACCTAAAATATCTCCCATCGAAATAAGTTAACATAGTTGTTGATTTAGACAGCTCAGGAGAACCCAGACCCTTCCAACATGCCAAAGACATCACAGAAGCAGTAGTGCCCTCGTCAATCACAGTTCATTTGATGGTCATACCAAGACATTCTACGTGCACCAAAAGAGACATAGTAGGGAAAGTGAGGCTGATGTCCTGTGGTTTCAAATTTGATCACAGAGGAAGAATCATCATTGTTCACACCAAGGGCAGAAAGAAACACCTTCCTTTGCGAAGGACAACTCTAAAGCACTTCCAATGCAAACATCGCACAAGGAGTATGGCCCAAATCCTCGACAACTGAATAATTCTGGGCGGCTCGGGCATTTGGATTATGCCCCGAACGCTTAAGGACTCCCTTAGGAATGCGAGGTGCAGCCTCAGGTTTATCCGCAGGTTTCTCAATGCGCAAAGGAGTTCCTGGTGGATCAGTTTCTTTTCCTGGGCTGGGTTGTGACGAACTATAGTCTTTCACACGAGTCACAACCTTGGCAGCATAGACCATGTTAATGCACCCATGACCACTACCCTTTGGTGGATCATCATCACTAGACTGGTCAGGGGAATTCGAGTTCATATTCTGGTTATGTGGTAAAGGGTTCGTTAGCACAGCTGGGCCTTGTGCTAAGAATCTTGAAGCTTCATCAATCCGAGGGCACAAGTAAGTGAGGTTATATTCCTTACAAAGCTTGCAAGGGAATTTAACCTAATGTTTTGCTTGTAGGTCCCCCCCAACATTTCTACCGTTCTTGTCATTATTTTTAGCATTCTCATTCTTATTCCCACCCTTTCGATTATTATTTTTATCCTTCTTTCTATTCCGTCCAGGCTGCTGGTTACCCTTCTGGTCCAACGATTGCATAGAAAGTACATTCGCTGTTTGGGCGGGTTGAGACGAAGCCGTAGCTTGTCCTGAGGCAGATTGGTTGATTGACAATTTACTAACTTGTTTTGCAACCGAATCCACAAGTTTTGCACTTGCACAACCCACAATGCCATCAGCATGTGGTCCAGGTTTGACTTTGGGATCGAAAATGGAACGAGGAGCGTTGGGAATAATCTCATACAACAAACCAGACTGAGCATACATCAAGTCTAGTTCCTGCGCCCTAAAGATCTCTTGTTCATCATTCTGGACTCCAGATGTGGAACATCCTTTGCTATATACGGAAATAATGACTTGAGGAACCACTCGAGAAGGAATTCCAGTGGTATAAAAGCTTTAATTAATCTCTTCTGTCTATGCCACTCCTAAATATGATCAGAAATATGGGTGGCTTTATCTTGCCGAAATGTTGACAAGAGTTTAGTACCGACGTCATAGCGCACTGGTAGCTGGAAGTGATTAAGAAAAGTCATCGCAAGGTCATCGAACAAAGTAAAAGCGCCCCTAGGTAACTCTATATACCATTTCGCAGCAGGCCCTGTGAGGATGCATTGAAATAGTCACAAAAGGACTGAGTCCTGATGTAATGAATTCGAAGAGCACCATAGGTAAAACATGGTAGCGTGTTCACTCGGATCCTCTCCCGGTTTGCCTTCAAACTTAGGTATGTCCGAAGGAAGCTTGGTAGGGATAGCCAGCCAAGCCAGGTCATGAGCCACAGGATCATTCGTAAGTCTCGATAAGTCAGGAAGATTAAGCATCATGAAGAAAGGGATCCTAGGATGATGAAGTCGATGGACCACTCCCTGATTCATATAGGGTTGCTGACCACCATGGCCTTTTCCATAGTGTCCTCCTCCTATCTGACCCGTATAGGGTGGCGTGGAAGTACCATAGTATGGTGGACCTTAGATAGTAGGAGCTACAAAGCCATAATTAGGAGAGTAAGCAGGTTGTTGATACCCGCCTCCATAAGGTGAAGAAACTTGTCCATACTGCGTCCCATGATAAGGTCCATAGGTCATCGCATGCGATGCCCCATGAGACACTCCGTAGGTAGGAATATACGCTCCAAAAGTAGGGATATAAGCCCCAGAAGTAGCAAGATGACCTCTAGAAGCATGAACATAACCTCCCGACGTAGCGGGCGGCATGTGGACTTGAGACACAACTGGTCTAGTAACCGCAGTACAGACCTGACTCGTAGCCATATATCGACTTGAAGGACCATGTGAATAAGGTGGAGGATGTACATTTGAAGAACTAGGGGTCGAGGACAAAGGAATCTGAGTAATAAGATATGTATTACCACCTATCGTCACTTGTCTCGGATCTGGTATNTACCTTCTGAAGAATCCCCCATGGTGTGTGAATCAATGTGTGACATAGTCCGCCAGGACTGTCTAGGTCTCTCTCCCAAAGGAGGAGGAGAAGTAGAAGGCAGAAGTCCTGCTAAATGACGAGAACGGCGTGGAACCACACTTGAATCCACAGTGACTCAAAAAATAGCAAATACTCTCTATTTACGTAAACCCTAGGCCAACTAGCATGCACAGAGCAATCACTAATAAAATCTAATGCCAAATGCAAGAAAACAAGGGCTGGATAAGTGAGCTCCCGAATGAAGAAGTTATGTCTCACCTAGGAGAGGCTTGAGACTCCCATACACAACAAGCGAAGGTACGTAACCAATTATTGTGGCCCTCAGCTTCAACGCGTAAAGCAACTGTGATGTCTAACCCCAACCTGGCCGGGACATATGCAGAATAACCTCTATAAGTACCCCCTCGATATCCTAGGTAAGGCCACTAAGGTCACCTCAATATACTCAATGCTCAGGCGGACAGTCGCAAGCGGGATTGACTGTATGGGCAGGGTAGCAAAGCCCAAAACTCTCAAAAGAGCCCCCAGATACGAATACAATCCTGGAAATATCTCCGGTGCTACTCAGTTATGACTAGGGGTCATCCCAATCAATAACCGCTCACACTGCCTCGTGCTTAACTCCCTTTTGAGAGGAGGATCCTGAGAACACTGGTTATACCAAGGATTTCACACGCTCACCTGGACAGACACCTCGATGTTGTTGTTTAGTGATCTTGGAGAATTGACTTACAATGAACTATTCCAAGATCCTAAAACCTAAGCTTGTTGGTGCACCCTAGAAAATAAAAGAGTGTAATTCATTTTATTTAGCGTTGATTTTAGTTGGCTTTATTACTCAAAAATAGGATATGGTCATGCAACTAGTGGTGTTATGACGCAACAAGAAGTAAAATGCACACCTAACAATCAATGCAAATGCATTGTGTCCATGAAAACAGTGTATGCTACTACGTGTAATGCACAATTCTTCTTCAAATGATGAATACAAATTTTCCTATATGAAGTCCTAACTAGTACTCCAAAGCAAATCTATCTAGTGCAAATACAATGCAAAGTGCAAAATGCAATGCATGATGATAAGCAAATGTTTTTGGATTTTTTGAAAATAAAAGAGATACAAAAAGAAAAAGGATGATTCTATGACCCCTAGACTCTGCAAGCACACACAAACAACATTCCAGCAAAGCACTAAGGTAAAAGAACTCTAATTCACTAATCTCAAACAAAAAATCGAAAATGCCATGACAAGAACTTTCCTAAAAAAAAATTTAGGCTAAAAAAAATGTTTCTATTCAGAAACAGAGGTCAAAACAGACTCAGGCAGTGTCAAAGGAGACTCAGCAACTAACAAAATTCACCTAGCAACCAATTATCTTCCACATAAAGCCAAAACCAAAGGTATACATGACTGTTTGCAGTAAACCTGTGTGTATACGCGGAAATAGCAGAGGAAATCGTGTGTATACGCGACTGTAAATCAAAAACCCGCGTACAGGAAGAAAAGGTGAATAAACTCAAGGAAAACAGATAGGCTGAAACAAACTTCACACCAATCAGACTCTACCAGGCATACATGCCCCCAGACCCAACACAGAAACAAGAGAGAAAAAGAAATTCAAATACATTGAATGCCGAGAAAAAAACCCCCAAAGGACAACTACTAGGAACTCCCCAGTGGAGTCGCCAATTCTGTTACAAAGAGAAATTCCTATGGCTTGGGGTACCACAACAGACAGCTTGACTCCAGAAATCAATCTTTCCCAATATGCAATAGAAATAAAATGTCTAACACTAAAGGATCAAACCTCGTACCTTATTCCGGATAGTTGAAGTAGATTCCCATTGAGCTTTCCAATCTCCGGCATGAATTGCTATATTACTTCCTCAACAATAAGTAAACAATACAAGCATTCTATATATGATGCTTTTAGATCTATTCTAGCATATATAATCAATAATGTAAAAGCATTTGACATAATCCCATGGATAAAATATTCATTCAAATACACATCATTGGACAGGAAAAGATATTTCTATTAATATAAATCAGAGATTACAAGATACAACCTCTGATGGCACGTCTGCGAACCGGAGAAACTGAATCCCCCACTTGGGCCTCCACCACTTCAATCCTCCATCTCTCGATAGCAAGCTCACAAGCAAAAGGCAAGCTTGGGAAGAACACAAAAGTGCTCCAAGGGACAAAGGGATGCAAACTCAAGCATAAGTTTCGGCAACAATGGACTATAGTTTCGATGCTCTCAATTCTCTCTTATGCCTTCAATGTATCAAGGGGTTCCTTATATAGCTTTTCAAAGGAGTAATGAAAGGTTGAATCCGTGCGATCTCAAGGCATATGGAAGGCTAGGAGTCAAATGAGTCAGATCCATGTCAAGGAAAACTCCAAAAGGATCTGGATTATTTACCCATCCCGATGTACACGGTTATATGGCTCAAAACCACGTATGTACGCGCTTATAAGGTTAAAAGTCGTGTATAGCATTTTTCATGTGTTTTTAGGGATGATCAAGGAAACATCAAAGGACAAAAAGTGGTCCATCGGGGCTAAGGAGTCTGTAGCGGGACAGGGGAAGGCCATACAAAGTGTGATTCACCTAGAGTAGTGAAATATGCTATAACACCAGCGTATAAATCCCCAGGACCGGATGGGTTTACTAGGAATTTCTTCCACTCATACTGGGAATGGCTGAAAGATGAAGTATTGAAGTTGATTGAGGAATCAAGGAGAACATGAAGCATTTTTAAAGCCTTCAATTCTACCTTCCTTACACTAATTCTAAAATAAATAGGTACGGAGGATCTTAGAAATTTCATACCTATTTCCCTCTCCAATGTCATCTAGAAAATTATTACCAAGTTGATAGAAAATTGTCTGCAGCCCCTATTACCAATACTAATCTCCCACAAGCAAGTGGGATTGTAGAAGGATGACAAACTTTAGATGGCATAATTCTAGTTCACAAAATGATTCATTCCTTGAATACTGACAAGATTCTAGGTATGCTACTCAAACTTTATTTATTTAAATCTTACAACAAAATTAATCAGACCTTCTTAGCCGCAATACTAAGGATGTTTGGTTTTGATGAGAAATGGATCGAATGGGTAATGAGCTTCATCTCTTCAACCTTCTTCTTAATGATGGTTCATGGAAGTCCGTCTTAGCCATTCTCATCATTAAGGGGGATTCAACATGGGGACTCCTTATCACCTTTCCTATCCATCATTGTTGTGGAAGGAATTGGACGAATGCTAAAATCTATGCAGAGAAGAAACCAAATTCGAAGGATTACCCTCGTTGATGGGATTAACCCTCAAAACTATGAACATTTCGTCGATGATAACATGTTAATGGGCCTTTCCTCGGTCCATAAATCCGTAGGTATCAACAAATGGTTAGAGATATTTATGGATGCCAGTGGGATGGAGATCAAGAAAGAAAAATCCTAGGTCAATTTTTTTAATACTCCAAAATTCACTCGTAGAAATATTCTTCGCATTTTGGAATTCATGGAAGGGAACCTCCCATCTAAATATCTAGGCACTCCATTGGTTGAATCATCTATTCTCCAAATATCATGGAAGGATATTCTAGACTAAATCAAGTGCAAGCTCGAGCAATGGACATTCAAAACTCTAAATTTCCCAAGCCATCTCATTCTGGTAAAGTAGGTGTTGCAATCCATGCCCCTCTACCACTTTTCTATTTTGGCTGCTCCAAAATCAGTCCTCAAGAAAATATGAAACATACAGAGGAAATTTTTGTGCGAAGGATCTCAAGGGCACCATAAATGGGCCCTGGTGGAATGGGATACACTATGTATGCTAAAGGAAATATGGGTTCTAGATCTACATGACTCGGTAAGCATCAACAGGGTCATGGGGGACAAAATTTGGTGGCGGTGGATCACCCACACCAAGGATCCTTGGGTAGTATTATGGCACCATAAGTATGCCCCATACTAGCCTATGTAGAATCTCATCATGTTCAAGGATGACATACCGGGATATCATATCTCAAAAACAACACAATTGAATAGAGGTTTAATTCAAAGGCATAATTTATGGGAGGTATAGGATGGTGAGTCATCCTCCTTTCGAAGGGATGCATGGAAATAATTACCTTGCCTGCCTAATAGAGAATATATACAAGACCTAACTTTGTATATTCAGAGAAGTCCTCTGGAAATGGCGCAATCATTTTGGGAGTTCACACAGGATGACATGCACTTCTAGGAATGGAAGCCCAAGATCTAGTGGCAATCATGTGTACCCGAAGAGAATATGGATAAATTTTATGAGGAATTATGCGCTCACGGGATTCCTAAGGTGGATGGGTGGAATAAAGTTTGATGGGGATATTTCCACTATCCTATGAAATGGCACTTCTCCGTCTGAGTATTGGCACTCAATGCATCAGTACACAAATGGACAAAATGGATAGAAGTGGCCAAAACACTATAGATATGCATGACATTTGATGTATCATCCTCTTACCAGCCTGAACTATTCTTTTATAAGGTAATTAAGGATAATTCACAACTATTTCCATTGCACCTCGCGTATCATTCGTGAGTATTGACATTACAACCTGTGAATACATGATCAGCGTTTGTACACATGGGTTTCCCTTATAAAAGTCGTGTATCACCCACGACTTGCTAGTATCAATAGTCATGAATTCCCTAATCCAAAATTTAAAAAAATATAAACTAATTTAGTCGAAGACAGTTGGGCTCCTAATGATAACTATCCCAACTTCCTCAACCATCTAAACCTTCATAACATCTCTCTTTTCGCAAGTATAAATAGAGGGTAGGGGTTGAGACTCAAGAGATCATCAATTCTAGAGAAAATTTATGATGGTGGATTGCTTTTGGAGACCTTGGAGCAGCAGAACTTAGTTTCCTTGACTAGAAAAGGAGCACTTGTTTCAAATACTGGTTGTAATCTTCGATCACTTGTTTATCAATAAAGAGAGACTTTCTTCCAATTTGTGTCTTTGTACTCTTATGTATTATGATTTCTAAATTGTCTTGTTATTTCATTGAAAGAATATTATTTCATTAGTCTTCTATATAATACATAAGATATTACAAGAAAGGCCTGACTCTTTGCAGGTGTTGAATATTCCCTAGAAGTTGTTGGAGCAATTTGGATTTAAGAAGAAAGCTAGGATCGACCTCCATAAGCAAGGTACACCTATTTTCTTCCTTATTTATTTGTCAAATTCTTAAATGGTTGAGTTTCTACAAGTTTATTTAGTATGTTGGTAACCCTAGAGACCCTAGGTTATAAGGTTGTATTCTTCTGAACAACATGGTTATTCTTACGGAAACCCACAGAATTCCAAATGAGGAAAAATGGGGAAAGACATAGAAGGGGAACCTTTGGCCCAAAATTCCAACTTTCAACTAGTTGTTACTACATCGGTGCATCCTAACATGGGAAAATATTCTGAAAAGAGGCATGATAAGTCCCTCCCTCTACTTTCTTTGTTATCAAGAGGATGAAACCATTAACCACCTATTGGATAGATGCAAAAGAGTATCCTCCCTATGGGAAAGGGGATAAGAGAAGTTCAGGAAAAGCATCAGATATTACCTTGGCAATGTGGCCATCCAAATCCTTTACAAAGAAGATTCTCAACATAATTTGGGAATTATTCCCAGGGTTCATGGTTTGTGAAGAATGGAAGGAGAGAAACCAATGAATTTTTAAGGAGAAGAACAGGACAACAGAGGCAGTTTGGCAGCTAATTGAACTTCATCTTAAAGAAACACTAACTCTCAATCAATGGAAGTTAAAAGATATCAAAGAGAACATTACCAAAATACAAATATTGAATGACTGGGGTATTTACAAGCTACCTGTGAGAATTGGTAGAACGCGTGACCTGGTCATTCTCCTACAGGGTCCTTACTCATGAAACTACCCTATGGTGGGAACCTTCAAACTCAAATTTTATGGAGGGGAGAAAGGGAAGCTTGGCCTAGCTGGGTATGGTGGGGTCATTCGCACTACAGAAGGCAAGGTGCTCAGTGTCTTTTGGGTAGATATTGGAGAAACATGAACAATTATGTTGAATTAGAAGGCCTGGTTAACGACATGAGGTGGGCTCTGTAGTAGTAATTAACACTATTGTTAGTGGAGGGGTATTCCATGATCATAATCACCATGGAAGTACTAATCCATTGGGGATCGAACGTTTCCAAATTTTCTCAGAACTGGAGGTTGGAGAGCAGGCTAAATGAGCTTTAACGCTTGATGGCCACAACCCCAGCCATCCAGTTCATCCACGTTCGCAAACCTAGGAATAAGGTGGTGGATGTGATGATGAAGAAAGGGGTCGGTGTGTGGGTCCCCTTCCATGTAGGCCCATTGGAGGACACTTGTGACCCAATTTTACAACAATGTTGCATAACACTGGAAGCTACTGATAGAGGCCATCTGGCAAGGAATCTAACCGACAAAGGGGAAAAGAAAATCAGTACGACTGACATGAGACAACATAATAGGAAGGTGGATCCTACCGCACTTGATCAGCCATCCCACAATGATGTACATATAGGGAGAATCATGGAAAAAAATGGAGGTAGGGAGGATAGGAGAGAGGGAAAATTCGACACGAGGCAATGCGATGGGTTTGGAGCTCAACCAACCCACTCACAAGGGAATAATGCTCGAATGAGGAAGGATGGAAGCATTAACAGAGGAAATGATAGTCGTGCAGGATACAGAGTGTGGGAAAGGTCGAAATCAAAGAAGCACCTTGATTGTCACAATATTGAAGCATGTGGAATGTGGTAAGGGGAGGATCCAATTAAGATCAGGGAGTACAAAGGAATGAATTCTTGTACCATAGATAGTATGGAGACATTAGGGGAGTTTTGAGGTAAAAAATGGGCCTCAAAACAAAAATTGTACCATTAAAATTCACTTTATAAGAACCAATATGATTCAAGATGATGATGTCAACCATAAGGGTAAAATTTGTAAAAAAAAAGTGGAGGAAAAAAAACTACTTTTTCTTATCGTATTTTTGGCATATCTCATTATCGGTCACCAAAATTTAAATTTTTGGCATCGTTATATGTGGAATTCAATTCCGAATCCAACCCATACCCACACTTCATACTTTTGAGGTACCCATGACACCCAAAAATGAAATGAAAATTTCAATAATAAACGTATTTTAATATTAAATACGTTTTTTATTGAACTTTTCATTTTTGGGTGTCGTGGATACATCAGAAGTATGCAGTGTGGGTATGGTTTATATGCAAAATTAAATTCCGCATCCAACAACTCCCCAAAATACAAATTTAGGTGAACCGATATGGAGATATGTCAAAAATACAATAAGAAAAAGTAGTTTTTTTCTTTTTTCCCCTCCAAAATTTAGAACTTTTATTTTATTATTTCCCTTATTAGGCCCATTTTAGACCTCAAAAATTCCCTAATTAGAGTTTCAGGAATTTAAAGATAAGGTCATCCATACATCCAATGTCGGCCCAAAATTGTATAAGTGCTCGCCCTCCCGGAATGGTACTTATGTGGTTTTTTCTACATTATCACAATTGTTGGTTCTAGTTAGCTAGTGGTATTTCATTGACTTATAGTACCCTAGTTCTATGTATAAGGGCACCTAGGTGGTGCATATGCAGCAGGAGAGGCTCTCATCAAAGCACAGATGAAAGGGTTCGCTCAAAGGAGGAAAAGACTTACGAGCAAGGGACGGGGTGATGGAGGACCTCCCCCCTCTAGCCTTTTATTGGGTATCTCAATACCTCATAGATACCCCAGTGACCCCAAAGGATAGAATTGAAAATATTGAGGTTTCTCTCATAAGGGAACTAGAGTCTCACCAAGGTCGTGCGATAGTTGCTAATCCATCCTAGACAATCAGAATCCTTCTGTCCAAAGAGATTCAAGCTCAGGATCAGCTGGTGGAGGCTATCAGAGAAGCCATTATGAGTATCAAATGAAACCAAGAGGCCATCCTGGATGTAGTAGGCTCATTAGAGGATTCTCTTGATAGATATCTCGCTCAGGGTATTGGGAACATGGGAGAAGGAGGACCCAGACCCACCAACGTTATGTCTGCTCCTTGTGCCGAAGGAGGACTGTTGATATGGGTAGCCGAAGTTATGACTTATTTTTATGTTTATTGTGATTCCATTTGTTTTTAGTTATCAAACTCAATATTTTTGCAGAAATTATAAATCTAGGGGGGAATCTTATCATTTCAAGGGCCATCAGGACAATGCTTGGATTTATTTTGGACACCTTATTTTTGGTAAAACTTCAACGATCAAGCTCCCAAATATTGGTTGAGATATGATTAGAATGCATGCCTCAAGACACTCCATAATTTTTCTACATCTATCTTTTTATGATCAATAATAGAAGGAACCTCTACTTAGTTACAACAAAAAAAATAAAAAATAGGAGAGTATAAGTAGGTTTATGGAAGCTTTCCCACACGTTTTCAGAGCTCCTATTATTTATAAACACTAAACTTCCATCATCATGCATTACAATAGAAATTGGTTCATTTTCTCACATTATTGCTCTTACAAACCAAGCAACACGTATTGAAGGATAAATACAAGGATTCTTGGATCCTTTCTTTTGGGTTCTCTTAAGTCTAGACATGCAACATAAAAAAATGAATCTTTCTTCATGTTTGGATATGAAGGAATGCTATAAGTTTAGAATTGTGTAGAGCATAATAAATTCAATCTTTGACACTATGTTATATTTTCTTTGCAATAAAGCATTACACATAACTTGAAAATCACATATTTTAGCGCATTATTTCATAGTAATATAGAACATTTCATAATATATAACATATGCAAGGTTCCTCAAATATAAAAATGCATAGAATTCAAATGTATCAAAGACAAAAGAAAATAGAAAAAAATGAACCTATAGGAAAGAAACCAAGAGGATATGCGTTCTTTTGCACATTTTCGCATTCAATTGTAAAATTAGTAGCAACAATATAAAATTCAACAAAGTATCTTACCACAATCACAAAGGATTTGCAGCTTCTTGCTACAATTTACACATCCTTCGAGTTGTCCCCTCTAAGTGCAAGACTCTGTTATCACTCTCCGTATATTTTGCTTATAATTCTATAGGTATTTTTGTTCCTTGTTGAGATATCAAGAGCTACAAGTTCTTCAACTATGTTGGTGGCCTAATTGAGTTTCTCAGTCTCATCGATGAGCAAATCAATTCCTCCATGCAAGATCTCAATTGTCCATATATGTTTTTTCTATCTTCAACATAAATGTAGAGCATGTCACCTCCACCATTCTATAGTTGTTGACATAATATTGCATGTATATGTTGTAAATATCTAAGATATTTACGACACTTGTAACCTGATTGTTAACAAGCAAATATTGAATTTAAATTTCAAACAAATGATGAGTAGACCCCTAGGGAACCCCAAATTCCAAAATTGAAAACTGTAACTTGTATTTTTTTAAATTCTGACAGGAATGGTGCAAAAAAAATCAAGCTATTCCGACACAAATCATAGAAATTTTAGACTATGTGAAATAATAATAGAGAAAGCCATTGAAGGTTCGTGCAGGAAGAAAAATAATAAAACGTGGAGGGACCTAATATTGTGAAGTGAAAGGATTTTGAAAGGGAATGACTTAAGACCCTTAATTTTATTAAAAAAAAATAATATAATTGGTTGTTGGATGAATAACAAAATCCTTTAGCTTTCATACAACCCTTTATCATTATTCCTCTCTATTTTCTGGAATGATAAATAGAATCCATAAAGAAAAAGGAAATAGATTGTGACTAAAATATAATCATAAACCATTAATAGAATTGAAGAATCACTTAGAAAAAAAAGTAGGATTCTTGTTTCATAAGGAGAGGGAGTACTCCAAAGAGAAGAATTATACCAAGGGGATTATTTGGTCAATTGTATTGTTTTTATAATTTATTAATATGAATAAAATATATACATAATTTCACCCTTGATAATTATTTGACTGTGCAAATAGATATTTTTCTTTACTACCAAAGTGAGAAGATTAGTGAGAGACAAGGAGGAAAAATCAACCATTCTATCCAAAATTGTGGTCTAGTTGGCTCCTCTACTCTATGTATCATTGTACAACCATCTATCAGCCATGGTTGGATATTATTTGAATGTTATATCTATTATCCATGTATATTCTACACTTTCCTATTTCCATATCCTCGAGCTCTATTCTCCCACAGACCACGCTTATGTCAATATTCACCATGAAAACAACAAACTTATCCACTATCTTTTAATTTTTTAATATTTATTCAATATTCTCTGTGTGATTTGCATCATGGGTAGGAAGTAACAGGCCCATCCTTCCTCAAAGTAATGTAATATGTCATTGAATAATATGAATACATAAGAAAATTTAAATGTCTTACCTTTAGGATCTTATGATGTACCAATTGGAATGGATTAGTTGGAACCTCACCACGTAGTTATAAATTGCTTATATAAGACTCTTACTTGTATAGATGATGAGGGGAATAGTTAGTTCATTAAATGTATCTTTAAGACAATGTTTATAAGAAAAATATCAGAAATAAAACTTCAAAAGTTTGCTAGAAAAATGTTTCCGGATGTATGTTGTTCAAGTATTAAATGCTAAAAACAATAGTCATAAATCAGTCCTAGAGGATATCCATGTATTGAAAGAATTCCGGGATGTTTTTACTAAAGAGATTCCAAGCTTACCTCCTAGGACACCTAGAATTTACCATTCATTTAATGTAGGGGTCGGTACTAGTATCTAGATCCCCTTACAACATGAGTATTCCCAAACCTACAAAGTTAAGAATACAGTTGCAAGAACTACTTGATAAGAAATGCATTCAGCCATGTGTGTTAGTGTGGGGTGCACTTATCCTATTTGTTAAGAAAAATGATGGTACCTTTCTCCTTTACATTGACTATAGATAGTTGAACAAAATGACCATTAAGAATAAATATCCCTTACATAGAATTGATGATATGTTTGATGAAGTGAGAGGAGCCAAAATGTTGTGCAAAATGTATCTCAGATATGGCTACCATCAGGTTCAAATAAAGGATGAGGATATACATAAGACCGTTTTTAGAAAAATATATGGTCATTATGAGTTTGTAGTCCTTCCTTTTGGATTGACTAACTCTCCTACTACATTTATGTGCTTAATGAACAATGTACTCAGTAAGTACTTAGAAAAGTTTGTGCCCATATTTATTAATTATATTTTGATCTATCCAAAGGACAAAAAATGACATGAGGAACACTCAAGACTAGAGTTGAAAACCTTACGTGAACATTAGTTGTATGCTAAACTTAGTAAGTGAGTTCTTTAAGTAAGAAATCCAATATTTAGGACACATTATTTTAGACAAGGGTATAGTAGTAAATCCTGCAAAAATTAAGTCTATTCTAGTTCAAGTCATGTACCAAAAGTTGTCCATGGCATCATATTATTTATGGGTATTGCAAGTTATTATAGGCGGTTTATTCAATCTTTTTCAAGGGTGTCCAACCCTATTATTTCCTTGCAGAAAAAGATAGGAAAATTTGTATGGAGCCAGCAGTGCCAAGACAACTTTGACATAATGAAGCATTTACTGAACACTGCTCCTACATTAAAGATAGCTAATCCATATAAAGACTTTATTATTTTTAGTGATGAAATAAAAGAAGGATTGGGTGCTGTATTGACTAAGGAGGATCATGTTATTTGATAAGAGAACCATAAATTAAAATATTATGAAAGAAATTATGCCTCCCATGATTTAGAATTAATAGCCATTATCCATGCATTAAAAATATAGCGGAATTATCTTTTAGGAATAAATTCCTATTGTTGATTGATAAGTATGGGATGAAGTATCTATTTGATCAAAAGTCACTTAATGCACGCCAACTAATTAAACATTGAATTTAACTTTTTTTAAATAAGCAATTTTTCATGGTAGAAATGCTTAGTGTAATTAGAAAGTTATAGTACTATTTCTCAAATTTGTCTATTGATGGATAAAAAGTGAAGAGGAATAACACCAAATACACTAGTTGTAGTCTTGTTCTCATCATGCAAGATTATATTTAAAATTGATTCTACAAAAAATTCCATGTCTCATTATAGCTCATTTTCAAAACATCGATGAATTAGGGAATTTCTCTTGCATGCATAATGCTTAACTTCTTAATATTTTTCAAAGTTTCACTAATGCAACACCATCATTGATCTTGATGTTTGAATATATTGATGTCAAGAAAGGAAGAGGATTGAAATCAACTTGGTATTACAAAGCATTTGTGTTCTCGCAACGTTAGTCCAAGTGATCTTTTGAAGATTAATCATTGCCTTTATGTATTTATTGTTGAATGTCTATGAATATATCGATCTCTAAACAAAACAAACTAATATTTCTAAATCTCCACACAATGCTAAGGCTAACTGGAACACATTTAACACTCGCATTATAATTATCTCATTAAGGTTTGGGGGTTCACTGAATATGTCATATTACTATGGAGGTATGTATGGCTTCACCCTACTTCAATACGTGTAGTACATACATAAATTAAGATGATATATAACCGAATATGGTTCCAGAGATATTTATGAGACAAAAATGACACCTTGTAAAATGTATAAGCAATATTCTTATGAATGGTACAATATTAGACTAGTATGAGAGTTTATTGGGTTGGGGTTTGACTCCCCAAGTACTAGCTATAAGTTTCATTGGTTCCTCAAATCGATTAGGTAGACCGATTTTCTTTCCTTGAGGCTTGTCTAATAAATCTATTAAGATAGAGGGGACCTAAGATAGGTATAAGTTGAATATTTACTTGGATTTGGTTCTATATATTTCATCAATATGTTTCTAAGGAGAAAAGGAATATATGTGAGGCATAAGCAGTTATTAACAGGTTTTTAAGTAATAACCCTCAATAAGGTACTTGCAAGTTTGGGAGGATTTTACTCGAGTTGTTACATTTTCCATCATTTTCTTTGTTTATGATTGTGCTTCATTTTCAACATCTATTGCTTCCATTTGTAAGTAGATTGACCTTCATTACTTTCAAAGTGACATTTTCAATGCTTCCATGTATTTAAGGATTGACAAGTTCTTGAGTGTGTATTTCATAGTTGCTTATGTTGAAGAACAAGGCCTAAAAAAACTTGAGTGCTTTACATTAGCTTTAGGTTTTACTCTAAGGAATATCACCTACTTTACTTGGTTCATAACTTGCTTTAGATGTTCAAACTATCCTTAGGAACCTATACCTTTAGTGATGTTGCTTGATATTACCCTATCTTACAAAAGGAATTGATGGAAAACTGACTATATATTTCTAATTGATTGAACATACATTAGAACAAATTTGGGGTCTAAAATGGGCCTCATAAGAAAATGATCCACCTCATAAGAAAACAAGCCATCTCGTAAGAAAAAAATCCATTGAATTCAAGAATGAATATAATTTCAAGAAAAGAGTCAACCATAATGTTTGACTTGGCATATTTGTCATAAAAACACTACTTTTGTAATTCATATATTCAACTTATATCCATGTTGTTTAACTCAAATTTCGAGTGGGAGCACTCATTGGATGCTGAATTAAATTATGCATCCAACGAGTATCCACAATTCTACTTTTGATGGATTACATTCTTTCTTCCTCCAAAATTCATAAATATTATTTTATTATTATAACTATTATTTTATTATTTTCGTCAAGAGGCCCATTTTAGACCTCAAGTTTTCTCTAATGTTTGAATGCTCTTATGAGGTTGAAATTTATTTAATGAAGTTGTGAGAAGGCTATGTTGATGCAAAGCATGTAAAAAGATTTGTTGAAGCTAATAATACATGTTGATATGAGATTTCATTATCAATACATGGAAAGAAATCATAAATTGGTTGTAGAAGAGGACATGCATCGAGGATGGTATCCTATTGTTGCTGTCTAAGTTCCTTCCATAATAGTTCTTGACTTGTATTATGCCAATGTCAACTGAAGAAGGAATGGTTGTGTCATTATGGGTTTCATTGTGGGGCCTACTCAAATATGATATGAATAAGAATAGTTATGCATGTGTTATTCCATTTTATATATTATATTTTATGTTAAATGATTCATTGCATCTATGCTTCTCTTACCCATTTGATTTTCATTATTACATAACTTGTTAAATATGAACTTTAATTCTTTACATTTCCTTATGATGCATGCCAATTTTCTTCTTTACTATGTATAAAGGATATTGAATTTTGTTTAAGGATCCCTTCTAAATTGAGCTAGATATACTTCCATTAGTCTCTAGGTAATATTTTATCTTCCACCAATTATGAAGCAAGAAAAAAATGGCCATAGTTATAGGTATTGTTTTCACAAACCACTTTCTCTTTGTAATTTAAATATAGTTGAAGCTTCATGGAAAAAGTTGTTCTACTGTGATAAGTTATGATGATATAGGCCACTCCCATTTCGGTTGAAGACTAGCTTGAATTCCTAGAGTGATGTAGGAAATTGTTTGTGCACATTATGCCACCACCATTGAGATACTAGTGGCTGATGTGAACAACCTAGGGGACAACAACTTCTAAAGCATATTTTTAAAGTTTAAAACTTTTTAAAACATTGTTATGGACACCAGTTTGTCAAATAGTTATTTATAAACTTGTTACATTGTTTGGTTGACATGTGTTACATAAATGAATAAATAATAGTAATAAATAACATATAATGAATAATTATTAATTAATAAAACGAAGAGAGGCGACATTTACATTGAAAAGGTGCAATGGATAATATGAAGACAAAGATATTTTAATATGGAAGTTCGTTTATTTGATATAAAAAACAAGATTCAATTGTGACAATGGTATCAGAGTCAGCACATGGTTTTAAAAGAAAACTACACGTGGTTTTTTTTTAAAGGAGAAGAAATAAAGAATTTGTCGTGGAAAAAAGAAGAAAAAAAGAAGAAGAAAAGAGAAAAAACAACACATTTTTATAAAACCACACTTGGTTTTATAAAACAATCAATGAAGTGTGAGACGTTGTAATAAAAGTATACAAAATGTAATGATATTATTATTTAATAACTATTATTATAAATAAATATATTTTTATTTTTCATAAAATGTGAAATGGTCTCAAATTATATGACTCCACATACTATAATGTTTATGAATGAATTAAAAAACCCAATTTTATAAATTGGAGACAAGGATGAATGCCAAGATAGACTATCATAAAGAGGTTAGGAAATTATAGATCTAGTAATTCCCCTAAACAACAAAGTACTTTGAGTAAACTGATTGCCTCATCCACAACTACATACCCAATGAAATTATCTTTTGATGAAGCGTCTCCCAACCCACCAAATTTCGACAAGAATTGTGATTAATAAGAAGTTGAAAAGAAAGATGACATAATTGATAAAGATGATGAAAAAGAGGAAGACATAGTAAACCAGTATGTCAGCCATAATGATATTAATGATATTAATCAAGATAATAAGCAAGAAAAGGATCCAAAGTATCATAGTGATGACAAAAATAACAATAATATATTTAATAAAGATGAAAATGTGTCCATGTGGGTAATGGAGAAAACACTCACACATTGTTATCAACCACATTTTCCAAATAGAAGAGTAAATAGTTATGTAGACATTGTTTCCTTACCAACTATTGCGTACACTCCAAATAATGATGAATATAGTGGGGCTATTGTTGTTGAAACATATTACACAATAGTTACTACATCCACATATTTAGGAAGACCTATTAATCAAGTTACGGTAGATGAACAACATTTATGTTGCTCAAAGGTTGAATTTTTAGACATAATTATGAGGAAATTAGGGACACTACAATTCAATGAAGAATATCAACAATTGGTCATAAATGGAATCCCAAAGACGACATGGAAAACAAATAACTACAAGTTGTATTGTTTCAAAAACTCACCATTTAAGTAGAAAGGATTACAACACAAGCTCCAAAATCACATCCATAGATCAAAATTGATCCAGATTGCAATGTTCAAGTGAGAACTTCAACCACAACCCATATTAAGAGGACATAACTACTCTCAGCTTTGAGGGAAAATTTTCCCCTAAGAGAAGGGAAATGTTGTTAGGATTATTGTAATCCTCCCTTCTCCACCATAGTCTAAATGTTAGTTTCCTAGCTTAGGAACATGTTTCTACTTCATTAGTTCCATGAAGAAGTTATTTGGGCCCCACCTACCACTAGATGCGCCACATTTCATGAGTTTAGGAGCTCCAGAGAGCAACCCCTACATTTTAGGATCCCACACTCAGTCATGGGAGTCCCACCAACAATTCACCCTAATCAACTCTAAGTCGTTCTCTGATGGGCCACATTCAATTCACCTTCAGTTAGTCTAGCACCATCTTTTCATGATTTAAGGAGGTACAAGTTACTAATGCCTGGAGTCAGTCCAACTTCTAAGATTTGAATAACTCCTAGAGGAATCAAATTTTCTATATTGTATTGCCATTGTATTTCATATAGGTTAATGATTTTTCAATGATTGTTATGCTCTCAAATATTTTCCTTTTGTCTGAATAATTCCACCATGATTATTTGAAAATTTTAGCACTGAAATTCTTCTTCCTTATTCATTCTTATTTCATACTGAGGTTCAATCCAGTCTAATGATCTCATATCTTTGCTAATTTTACATGGTATCATAGAAGATGCTCAGGCCATTTTCAATCCTCGAAAACTTCCATTGATGCACCAGAAGCAACTGGGTTCCATGTAATTCATGGTATATTTTCCTTGTTCCCTATGGATTTATCTAGAAAAGTATAGCCAAGTGTAAAGCACCTTGATAATGTGCACATATCGAAGTAGACAATGATTGAACGGGTTTTCCTTTGAATTGAAATTTTTATACAGGTAAATTGAAGAATTTAGAAGAATTGTGCTACTCCTGTAGCTGCAAAATGGAGAATTTAGTAGCCTTGACACCAAGGATCATCACACCCTTCAATTATCTGGATTGTGCAAGAAAGGTATGTATAGGGTCACTACAGGGGATTCACCTTGTTGAGCAATATCTTAGCATGTTCAATCATAAAGGGGTTTTTGTATTTGTGAAAAATAAGGTCAATATATTGTAGGTATTGGGGGTGGGGAGTAGGGTATGGGGGTTTTATAGGTATTGGGGGGGTATAAAAAGGGGTTTCTAGTCAAAATAGGGAATATATCATAAAAATAGGGTTTTTTTTTTAAATTGGAAATATGTATTGGGAGGGGGGATCAACAAAAGTATTTTTGTAGGTAAGTATCAATATCTAGTGCAATTAGGGGTATTATTTAATACCCATGAATGAAGGTGCAATGACATGGTTTCACTGAGTGAAGACCCCGTGAGGATCACAATGAGAAAAGAGGTCGAACCCCAACAACCTTTAGAGAAATCAAATTACCTAAACAAATTGGATGAAGCCTTTGGTTTCCTATGCATTCATATCTCCATGGATTTATTCTTACACCTTGATGGATTAAAAACGCTAAGGGAAGTATGGTAGAGGCTCAAATAATTGTTTGACAAGTAGGATGAGCTAAGAGGCCACATTTTGGAGAATGAAATGATTGTTATTCAACCCAACACTTTTGAAACCATCCAACAATTCTTCTCCAAGTTCAAGTCTTTGGTAATGTAGTGCAAGTATTTTGGTATTGAAAAGAAGGATGAGAAATCGGTGCTCTCCATTCAGAGCAATTTTGGCCCATAATTTTCAATATATGTGTCTACCTTCCACTCCACGAGACTGAAAACCCCAAACTAGTAAATTCCCTCACTTGATGCATTCACTAAATCCATCATTCAAGAAAAAAACAAGTTTATCCAAATGGGAGGCATCAAAGCCTCCAAGGATCAATCTAGTTTTCCTAGGGAGACCAAGAATGTGCAATATCAAGGGAGAAAGAAGAGGAAGGGAAAAAAACACCGATTTTGAATCAGAGGAGTTTGATCCATCAGATCATACATCAGGTTCCAATAAGGACAAACAAAATAGGTTTGAAAAGGCCAAGAGTTCCTATTGTAAGAAAGGAAATGATTCAAAGAAAAGTTATATGAAGAAAACCATAGATCAGGTGTCAAGAATTATTGAACAACATAATATTTTCCTCCTTAAAGGCACAAGGAAGGATGATTATGGAGGCAAGATTGAATATCGTGAGAGATTCCATGCACTGAAGGATGGATTTTCAAAATCTGAAACCTTCCTCATTGATTCAGGATCGTCCATCCACATGGTTGCCTCTAAAGAGTCACATTTTGAAAAATATAACAATCTCTAGACTATGAAATATTGGATCATTAGTGAGTTGTGTACTTTTCATATTATTCAAATATTTATTTGAATCATTTGGAAGGTTTTAGATTCAAAAAAAATTTCTCCCCTTTGGAATCTAAAGTGTAAAATAATCTTTATTATTTTTAGCTTTTATCTCTTCCTTGACATTGTGTACCCTTTTTCAATCTAAAATATGTCACAAAGATCATTCTGATGTCCACCATTTTATGTCACTTAATGTATTCTTTAAGATATTCTTGGATACCTTATCTTTCTAAATCCTTATTTGAATTCATGTGTTATGTTCATTTTTTATCATCGTCAATACGATAACTTGCATGAAATTAATCCCTATACTTAAGGTATTTAGATCCCAAACTCTCCATAATTTCATTTCATTTGTTATATTTTCCTCCTCTCTTTTCTTTGCAAAAAGACAAAACAATTAGTTACTGATATGAGTGAAAATTGTAATGGCATTGGAAACTTATTATAAATATTCACTATAAAAGGGTTGTTCAATGATGATTTTGAAGAGAAAATAATAGACATTGAATCAACCAAAGGAAATGTGATCAGTTATGTCGCTTAATTTTCAAATATTACATCCCTATTAAATCATCTCACATTTATTAAATGAATCCTTTCAACCTTAGTATGGTGTTCATAGGCTCTTCACTATTTTCATAGATATTCAATGGCAAGCACATAATTAATACTTGCATGTAAATTTCTATGCAATGTTGTACATGTTTGGTTAATCTTGTCATAAATATAATGTTTGGTTTTTCTTTGTTTCACATGAAACTAGTTGTTAATGATTTTATCTAGGGTAAAAAACTCTATGAAAATTAGGGGCAACATTCATGATTAATTTGATGTATGAGTTTACACAAAATGTACCTCATCAACATCACAAAACCTAAAATTGGGATTATAATAGTGAGAGTTGTGATTTTATTTATTCCATTTTTTGCATCATTAATTCCTTACTCTTCTAATCATTCTCCTTTCCATGGTTTATGTTGATGTAATTGTAACTTTGGAATGTATTAACTTATATATCTTATGTATTATACCCCGATATTTATTTCAGGAAGTGTTTGTAATGTAATTGAGTCATGTCATGCCCCGATGTTCTGACCGAGAGTTTATATAATGTAAACAAGTCATGTCAAGTCATTGTGGGTAACCATCCTACTGTTCAAGGGTTAAAGTTTGCGTAGTTGTGGGGCCCTAGGGTTACTAGACTATCCTAGAGAAGTTGGCCCTAGGTGAGTTATTGTAAGTCAGGGTAATAGTCCCCACCATTGTCTTAAGGGAAACCCTCCTTGTTGGTCGAAGGGGCAAAGTCCCCATAAGTTGTGGGGCACTAGGGTTATTAGACTCTCCTAGAGATGTCGGCTTTAGTAAGTAATTGATAAGTGAGGCCGACATGTTGGAGTGGACATTAAATGAATGAAAGAATATAAATATAGAGTGAGCCTCTTTATTTATTACACACACACTCACTCACAGGGGCGCATGAGTGAGAGAGAAGTTGTTGGGACAGGAAAGAGACTACTGCTATCGGGAGATCGTCTTTAGGTTTTCAGGTTTTACTTTTGGTGCTGATTCTATCTCTGAGGAAGTTGTGGGTTTTTCTCCTTTATGGTTTCCCCAAGGAAAATTCTTTGTGTTTCTTGTCTCTTGTGTTTATTGTTGTGCATGTTATTCTCTCAGTTAAAGATCCTAAGATCATAATGCTAGCTTGAATGATAAAAATCTAACATGGTATCAGAGCTAACCTGAGAAGAAGACATTGTGCAGCTACAGAAGCTAGGAATTCTTAATTTTGGGGTCTCTCTCCACAATCCATCAACAAAAGTATGCTAGGCTGAATCTCCATTGAAGGGCGCATCTTTTTGTCGAAGCGGAATTCGATTCCGAACATTTTCAGTTTTTGGTGCGGGAAATTAGAGCTTCTTACAGAAGAGGAATGTTTGAGTGAGCCAGGCATAGGATTTCTCTCCTCATAAAAATCAAAGTTTAGAGACCTAGGTCAAGATTTTTGGTAAGGTATAAATCCAGGAAATTCAAACCCTAGTTTGACCTCGGGCCGAAAAACCCTAAAATACTAAAACTGATACGTTTTGGTAGATTCGCTATATCTCGGGATTGGAGAAGGATCAGGAGATGAAAATTTCACATGCCAAAGATAAAATCCTGATTTACACTGTGTCCAAATTTTATCCTCATATTTGCTATATTCTAGGATATATGATCCCTCCAAGTTAGGGTTCCATCCTCTTCCAGGATTCATCCCTAAACAGTAAACCTAGGGAGAATTGCTATATCTCGGGCTATGAAGGTTCAAATGACATTTCTGAAGATTTTCCAAAAAGGGAACGGAATGTACATTCTGTGAAAGATGTTTTAGACCCTGAAGATGAAATAGTGACATGTGGCAGTCCATACAATGTATCTATGCTAAACAGTCTTGAAACAGATCACCTTGGGAAAACGATCATAAGTCCCAATTGTTGAAACCATTTCTAATGAAACCTATGGTGTTGGAATAGGGACAAGTGAGGCTAACGCAATGAGAAGTTTCAGACATAGAGGAGTAGTAATTTCATAGATATCCCAGAAATAGTATTAGGTATTTCTATAGAAGAAATTGGAAAACTAGGGCTTCCTGTTCCAGGAGCTTCCCGCCACTATTTTTAGAAAAGTACATTGGACAACTCAACTTGAAGACTTATATCTTTCTATCCAATCAGATCTGAAAGATTCCAAGTTTTGAAAATTAGGGTTTCTCTGACAAAACCCTAGATCAGCCAGCTCCAAAACCAGGACGGACACCTCAAATTGGTAAGATCTAATCTTTTGCTATTTTCATTAGCGGTTCTCATTTCAAAATGATCTATCACTTAAGCTTGGTGAAGTTGAAAAAATCCAAGCATGGAAGTATTTGATCTCTCTGAAGAAAATTAAATGGACACCTACATAAGTAGAGAGGTTCCAGTTCCAGAGGGAGATGAGGCTAAAAGACTTACACAAGAAGAACTTGGTCAAGGCCAAGAAGATCATTGTTGATTCAATCACAGATCACCTTATACCACAAGTGTCTTCCCTAAAGACACCGAAAGAGATGTTTGATTCCTTGACCAAGCTATTTGAAAAGAAGAACATAAATCAGAATATGGATTTAAGAAAATAGTTGAAGAATGTGAAGATCTAGAATGCAGAGACCATACAGTCATACTTTACACGGGTCTCTCAAATCAAAGAACAACTTGTAGCAGTAGAAGAAGAAGTGGAGAATGCAGAAGTAGTGATAGCCACCTTGAATGGCATCCTAGGATCATGGGATTAATTCATGCAAGGAATGTGTGTCAGAAGGAAGTCATTACTTTTAGCAGACTCTGGGAAGAAGAAGAAGCTTGACTCATAATAAGAGAAGAGAAGATGGGAGCAACTAAAGATCAAGCTCTCACCATCCAAAGAATATCCCTTGAGCGATGAGGAATACAAAGGACTCAAATCTTGAAGAACCTCTATCCATCTTAGCATTTGGATAAGAAACGATGGTATTATGAATGAAGATGATGATAAAGCTGAAGGCTCAAGAAGGAGTCTACCCACGAAACAAATAAAGATAAGTATTCAATTGTCATTTCATGATATTGTTTGTTATGCATTTGTTTATATTCAGTTGATGTATTATGCATGATAGAATGTTTTCATTAATGACAGTATACTACTAATATGCATGTGATGGGTAAGTAGCTCATGGTGCTATATAACTCTCCATTGTTACTTATCTAGAATGAAATCTCTTTGCTGACATATTGGATTAGTTCACAATCTCAATGTTGTCCTGGTGGAGATGGAAGGAATCTAGAAAAGTTTCCATGAGATATGGATGAATGTTGTATTGGCTAAAATAGTTGCATGATCATATATTTATGCATAAGAATTTTTCATTATGAATATGCATTATGAAATGTTTCTAACCATACAACTAATGCATTTGAATTGTAGGAAAGATCGCGTACATAATCACCTACAAGAAAAGAAGGATGAGACTTGTTCCAAAGAACAACTGACGACAGATATAGAATAATATGACGAATACATCGACATCATTGATGCACAACCTTCCAGCTATGAAGAAGTAATCAAGAAGAAAGGGAAGACTAGTTCAAGAAGAAAGATTCTCATGAAAAGAAGGCATAGACTACAAAGAGACATTTGCAGCCAGTGGGAGTTGAGACACATGACAGGAAGAATCATGTGTGCAAATGAAAGAAGGCCTTGTATGAGTTCAGAAGACACCCATGGGATAACACATGCATGATGAGCTTGATGAAGATCTTAACCTTTGCTACAAGGTTGAATATGAAAGCCTATAGAGGATGACAAGCTCACAAATGGGTGTGAGAAGAACCTTTGAAAAAGTTCAAGATAGAGGATCTTGGTATCCAGTGACCCTAGATGTATACATAGAATATTAGTAGCAGAGGAAGCTACTTGTCACTCCATTACAGAATGTTTCAGTGCATAGAGTACAAAAGACAGAGGGAGAATGATGCTTCGCTTCAGAGGGAGTAACTGCAGAATATCCTGAGGTTCGACATGGTATGATAGGATGGACAAATTACTGATGACTCTAGGATTTACTGAGAGTAAAGCGGATTCCAACCTTTGCTTCAAGGTTGAAGGTGGAATACCAGTGATGCTCCTATTATATGTTGATGACTTGTTCCTGATAGAAAAGAGGAACTCATTAAAGTTGCAAGAAGGAGACTTGCTGCCAAGTTTGATGTGTGGAAGAATGTGGATGGAATCTTCCTCGGACAAGGGAAGTATGCAGTAGAGATCTTGAAGAGATTCGGGATGATGGACTGCAAGGCCATACCCACACCTATGGCATTGAACCTGAAGCTATTGAGTAATAATTCATCAGAAGCGGTTGATGCTACGATGTATCGTCAGATGATTGGTTCCTTGATGTACCTGACGAACATGAGACTAGATATTTGCTTTGCTGTGAACACCTTGATCCAGTTCCTGACATATCCGAGACATGTTCACTTGATTGTTGCAAAGCATATTATGAGGTACCTAAAGGGTACAGTTGATTATGGGCTCAAGTATGAGGAAAATCAGAAGATTAACCTGGAGGGTTATGTTGATTTAGATTGGGTAGGCAATGCCCTCAATAGGAAGAGCACTTTAGGGTGTTGCTTCAGTATGGGATCAGGTATGATCTCTTGGTTTAGTAGGAAGCAATCCTGTGTGGCACTGAGTACAGCTAAAGCAGAGTATGTCACAACTTGTTCAGCTAGTTATGAGGCAGTATGGTTGAGGAAGCTACTGTCTGATTTATTTGATCTCCAGTTGGATGCTACTTGTATATATTGTGACAACCAGAGTTGTGTGAAGTTGTTGGAGAACCCGGTGTTCCATGACAAGTCGAAGCATATCAAGATCAAGTATCACTATATCAGGGATATGGTGCAGAGAGGAGCAGTGAAGCTCCAATATGTTGCGACGGGAAAATAGATAGTTGATGTGTTGACTAAGCCATTGGCTAGAGTGAAGTTTGAGTACTTCAAGGAGAAGCTTGGTGTTCTCTAGATCGAGGTTCCCTCCAAAGGGAAGTGATGAGTCCATGATCCATTCTGACATGGTGAGAGGATCGGTTCCTTCCATGGTCAGATGTAAGGGCTAATCCATTCTATCATGATGAGAGGATTGGTGCCTCACATGTCAGATATGAGTGCTGAGCCATTCTGATGTGACTATAGGATTGGTTCCTACATGATCAGATATAAGTGTTGAATTCCATTCTTGGAATGGAGGCACCTGGTCAGTTACCAGGAACACTCAATCTGGGGATAAGGGCCATTCTGATGTGATTGTAGGATCGGTTCCTACATGATTAGATGTAAGTGCAAAGCCATTCTGAGGCGATTGTAGGATTGGTTCCTACATGATCAAATGTAAGTGCAGAGCCATTCTGAGGCAATTGTAGGATTGGTTCCTACATGATCATATGTAAGTGCAGAGCCATTCTGAGGCAATTTTAGGATTGGTTCCTACATGATCAGATGTAAGTGTAGATCCCTTTCGACATGTAGGTAGGATTGGCTCCTCGCATGGTCAAATGTAAGTGATGGGCCTTTCTGACATAGATGACTCGATTGGTTCCTCTCATTGTCAGATGTGAGTGCTGGGCATGCCTTTCTGATGTGATTATAGGATTGGTTCCTACATGATCAAATATAAGTGTTGGGCAGGCCATTCTGACTTAGGGTTAGATATAAGTGCTGGAAAAGACCTACATGGAGGCTAGGCCTACAACCAGCATGAAAAAGGGTTGGCTCTATAGAAATTCTTATGATGAGAAGAATCAAGAGATATCACCTGTGATGATGATCCAACAGAGATGTTCCAGAACCATAGATGATCCAGATTGAGTGATGATCCAAATCCAGTGATGATGATCTAGATCCAGATGAAGATGAATTGAAGATGAAGATGACGTGAAGATGACGAGGACTCGATGATGATCCAGATGATGCAAAGAAGAATACTTGTGTTGCAAAATTGTGTCAAGAGAATACCTTCCTAGCTAAGAGGGAGTGTTGATGTAATTGTAACTTTGAAATGCATTCACTTGTATATATTATGTATTATACCCCAATTTTTATTCTCGAAAGTGTTTGTAATGTAATTGAGTTATGTCATGCCCCGATATTCCGATCGAGATTTTCTATAATGTAAACAAGTCATGTCAAGTCATTTTGGGTAACCCTCCTATTGTTCAAGGGTTAAAGTCCCCGCAGTTGTGGGGCCCTAGGGTTATTAGACTATCCTAGAGAAGTTGTCCCTAGGTGAGTTATTGTAAGTTGGAGAAATAGTCCCCACCATTGTGTTAAGGATAACCCTCCTTGCTGGTCGGAGGGGCAAAGTCCCCACAAGTTGTGGGGCACTAGGGTTATTAGCCTCTCCTAGATATGTCGACTCTAGTAAGTAATTGATAAGTGAGGTCGACATGTTGGAGTGGACATTAAGTGAATGAAAGAATATAAATAGAGAGTGAGCCTCTCTATTTATCACACACACACTCACACACTGGGGCACATGAGTGAGAGAGAAGTTGTTGGGACAAGAGAGAGACTAATGCTGTCGGGAGATCATCTTTATGTTTTCGGGTTTTAATTTTGGTGTCGATTCTATCTCTGAGGAAGTGGAGGGTTTTCTCCGTTATGGTTTCCCCAAGGAAAATTCTTTGTGTCTCTTGTCTCTTTTTTTTATTGTTGTGCATGTTATTCTCTTAGTTAAAGATCATAAGATCATAATGCTAGCTTGAATGATAAAAATCTAACAGTTTATGCATATTTACCTATCACACTCCTTCAAAGTATCAAATATACTTAAACTTGAGATCATCATTAATCCTTCAAATATCAAATATTTGATGATTGATCCTTGGGTTTCTTTTATTATGTGTCATCACAAGACCAAGAACAATGAGATGTATCTTTTACAACAATAAGACTTGGAGAAACATGTCTAATGCACATGGGTGGGATTTTTAAGTAAGATATGAAGAAAGTAACATATAATTCATGTTATAATTAACTCTATGCAATAGGGATTATGCTCTACATCCACTCTATCACATTTATTCATGCTTTGAGAGATAAGGTGAACAATCAATGTCCTCAATAAACATAGCATACTTGTTGGTCTCAATGTGTAATTTTGTTTACCTTTATGTTTGTATGGGCCTTAGCAATCTACAAATAATAGACAGATTATCCTACACAATAAGTAATGGATGAAATCATGCTACATTTGCATATTCCTAGATCATTGCAAGCAAAACTAGATCTCTTCATGGCTCTTGTAATGTAATGTTTGATTGTATCCCAAACGATCATAAGATTAGAGTTTAAATTACCATTTGTGCTTATTATTATTTTTTATTGAAAACACAACTTATGTATTTTGTGGTTTGTAAATGTTTATCATTTTTTTGTATTAAAATGGTGGTTCGGTATAGCTACATCCACCCAAAAATATGTCAACACCTACTATTCCAAATAATCAAAGTACAACCAGAATTGCATAATCTAGTCAATCATTACATAGTCAATAAGTAAGGGCTCAGCAACAAATCATGTCTCTTACAAGAATTGAACATGGTTGGAGAGGGTAAGAATCATTTCACCCAACCACCTAAAATACATCCAACGGACAAGTAAATGCTTATCATTATAAAAAATTAGAAGGACAACATTTTATTTATAATAATTTAATTTCAATTGTGTACCTCCTGTTAATTCAAATAAGAGTATTTTTCAACTTTTTATCATGAAAGAGTTAGATAAAATATATCTACTTCAACTTGAGATCATCATTAATCCTTCCAATTTAATCATAATTTCAATTATTTATCATAATAATATCTATAATAATAAAAAAAATTTATAGACTCTTAAAACCTAATCTTTTAACTTGATATACTTACAATGCCACATAACTCACCCATGCACTATTGCATAGCTTGACTTTGATTTTAAAAAATATTACATAGTGATACCATCATGTTAACTTAAAAAATGAAATTTATAATAAACTATTTTAAGAATTAAACATAATTTAATTACTTCAACTTCAATGTAAAAACAATTATTTAATCAATTAATATATATTTATAAATAGCATTATTATTTACAGATATTTATAATAATATTAAATTTAAAATCTCGTAAATTAGTTAAAATAATTAAAAATTCAAAACTAAAATAGTAATATAAAGTTAAAAATAGCATCTCTAAACTATATCTCTTAAATATATAAGTCTTACTCGTACCAAATTATTCTTACCAGCCTATAAGTTAGAGGGTTATGAGTCTATTGGTAGGGTAGGTGTACATTACTTTGAAACTTTGTTTAAAGAAGAGGCAAATCTACATCTGCCTGAAATTCTGGATATTGCTGATAATTTTCCTTCTGATATTACTAATAGTGAAAATCTAGATCTTATGATTCCTATTACTATTGAGGAAATTCATTCTATTCTATCTATTAGTAAAAATGATAAGAGTCATGGTCCTGATGGGATCCCTGTGGAAGTGTATAGGGATCTTTTTGAGGTATTGGGAAGGGATCTATTAAGAGTTGTTGAAGTTTCCAGAATCAGTGGAAAGATCCCTGCTGTATTTAATTCCACCTTTATTGCTTTGATTCCCAAATCTGATTGTCCTAAGTCATTTAATGACTTTAGACCAATATCTTTATGTAATTTTATATATAATATTATTGGTAAAATCATTTCTACTCGAATTAAAAATATTTTGGGTAGAGTTATATCCAAGGAACAGTTTGGTTTTTTGCCTAGTAGACAGAGTCATGAAGCAGTTGGTATTTATTCAGGAAGGCTTACATACAATCCATGTTAAGGGTTTAAAATCTGTTGTACTTAAAATTGATTTATCCAAGGCATATGATCGGGTAAATTGGACATATTTACGGATAATCATGTCTAAAATGGGATTTTCTGTACCTTTTATTACATGGGTGATGAGCAGTATTACTTCTGTTTCTTTTGTTGTTCTTATTAATGGGGTGGCATCTTCTTTTTTTAGATCTAGAAGGGGGCTCAAACAAGGATGCCCTTTGGCTCCTTTACTCTTTTTGATTGTGGTAGAAGGATTGAGCAAGTACATACATAAAGTACATTTTAGTGGGGCACTGCAGAGTATCTCTTTTGGCAACAATATCACTCTGTCCCATATTTTATTTATGGATGATATTATATTGGTAACAGATGGATTTGAATAGTCCTTATCAACCTTATATGAGGTTTTGATGGTATTTTGTTTAGCCTCTAGTATGATTATTAACGAGGATAAATCTTCTTTTTATTTTTCTGAGTTGCATGATTGTGAGTTGATTTCTATTAAGAATATTTTCTCTTTTAATGTTGAAAATATTGAGATGGGTATGAAATATCTTGGTTTTTATTTAAAACCCTGCATATATGTTTTGAAAGACTGGGATTGGCTCATTACCAAAGTGGAAAAGAGAATTAAGAACTGGAGTTTTAGATGGTTATCCAAAGGAGAAAAACTTATTTTGGTTAAGGCTGTCCTTGAAGCCATTCCAGTTTACTAGATGCATTTTTAGATACCTGTGGAAATTCTTGAAAGAATCAGAAAGTTATGTTTCAAATTCTTGTGGTCTGGTAGTGGAGAGGCTTATGGACTACCATGGTCTTCATGGAAGGATCTAGCCAATCCCAAATCTTTGGGAGGCTGAGGTCTGAAAATACCTGCCTTTTTTGCAAAATCTCTTGCTGCTAAGATTGTGTGGAATTTGATTAATGGCACAGGACTTTGGGTGCAGATTGCTATACAAAAGTACATTTCACCCTTATCTTTACTTGATTGGATAAGGTGTGATGTGAAGAAAAAAAAAGGCATTTCCATTTGTTGGAAGGTAGTACTTTGGTCTTTTGATCTCATTGGTCAGTCACTTGTGTGGAGAACACGGACTGGTACTGAGGTACGTATCAATATTGACCCATGGCTTGGATGCAAATGGAGACATAATTTACCAGTGTCCATGATTGTTAAACTTTATAATGAAGGATATTTTGTCTTAAGAGATATTGCTTGTATGGGGACAGCTTTACTACAGGAACAGGGTTGGCTGAATGCTGATCTTGTTTTGATGAGCAGGAAATTATTATCTGGAATTCTGATGTTGCACTGTTGACAACTAGCCATGTTCGTATATCAAATGAGGAAGATCAACTGATTTGGAGCCTGTATAAAACTGGTAAGTATACTCCCAAAGCTGGCTACTTTCATCTTATTCATTCTAGAAATGAGATGGAATGTTTATGGTGGTGGAAATGGCTTTGGAAACTTCAGTGTCCACTTAAATCAACATTATATTGCTGGTTCTTGTTTTCAGGGAAAGCATTAACTTGGAACAATTTATGTCGAAGAGGTGTCCTGGCAGGTGTTATCTGTGCAATATGGATTCTAAAACTAATGCTCATATTGGTTTCGAGTGCTCTTTCACTAGGAGGGTTTGGTCTGAAATTGAGGTTAAGTTAAGATATAACAATTTGTGGAATGGATTAACTATACTAGATTGTGTTCAGAACTGGGTTCTGCATGCTGAGGCTAGGTATAGATCCTTACCTCTGATTGTTTCTTGGTTTATATTGAAGGCTCGGAATCAATGTTGTTTTGAAGATATTCAGCCTAAGTCTTATTTGGTCACTTCTTTATGTTTGGGTTTACTAAATGCATATCCCTTGGATACCATAGTTGTGAATATAAGGATGGTTGTTATGGAACAAATTGATAAATCAACTCCTTGGGGATTCTTTGATGGTTCGGCAGCTGGAATCCCTCAGACTTGTGGGGCAGGAAGCATTCTGTATATATCTGATGAGCACTATTTTACATTCTTCGCTGGTTTGGGGTTGGGATACAATAATTATGCCGAAATTTTAGCTTTAAAATTGCTCATCATTTTGGCTTTAAAGCAGGGTGTTCAATCTTTACAGATTTTTGGGGATTCCCAGTTGGTGATCAATTGGGTAACTGGTAAGTTCAGAATCAATAATACTATTCTTACTCAGGTCCTTCAGGAGGTGATTAGAATATCTAATTTTCTTGCCAAAGTTGATTACAAGCATATTTACCAGGAACATAATACTAAAGCTGATGCTTTAGCTAATGGAGGTGCTAACGTGATTGAAGGCCATTGGAAAATCCTGGAATATAGAGGAGCTGACACTTATGAAACTTACCATATTTTTAAAGTTATTTGCCTCTGTCTGGTGGAAGGGTTTTTTCACTAGACTATGGAGCACTACATTGATACATCTGTTTTTTCTTGACAGTTAATGATGTTGTTTTGACTTAGTTGTTATGATTCTATTTTTTGGACAATACTTTTGGGACAGATTAGTTTTTAACTAAACACTGTGGACAGTATGGATAGTGACAGGTTCATACAGTTTTTTTGGACAGGCTCTTATTGAGGATTTTTTGTTTATGGTTACAGTTATATGACAGTCATAAGATAGGTTTGTTTTGACAATTTATTTGAATGTTTTATAAAAACTGAATTAGATGATATATAAATCTATCATAGTTTTTGATACTTGCCTATTGGTTGTAATGAATGGGTTTATACTACTTTCTTTTTGAAGGTAGTGTAACTATCTATTGAATATGTGTGAGCAATATTACTTGATTTCAAATCAAATATTACCTATTGTAATATGCATTTTATTATGCTATACATTTTGAGGAAATGGACACTGATCTGATAAAGATAGTGGTCTATCTGATGAATGTAACTTTTTAATAAAGTTACGATTTTTTTTCTGTGGAAAAAAAAAATTAGATTAACAGAACTATAATAATATTAACAATAACCTCCAATAATAAATATATAATAATAAAATGTACATATTACCTTGACTATTTATCTCAAACATTACACAATAATATTTTTACTTGACCAAATTACTCTTACCTTTCTTACTCTTTATTCTTACCAGCATACAAGTTAGATAAACCAAGTTGTAATAATACTAACGATAAACATCAATAATAAATATATATAATAATAAAATGTACGTATTACCCTGAATAATTATCTCAAACATTACACAAATATATTTTTTCTCAACCAACCGGAACGACTTTAATAACTCAATACTATGGGAAAGTTGAAGAATCCTCGTGCTACCGAACAAATTTTAATAACTCATACTATGGGAAAGTTGAAGAATCCTCGTGCTACCGAACAAATTGGATACAAGAAAATAGTGGACCCCCAACTTGTCAGCAAATCGTGTTGTTAATTTCTCTAGTCTTTCGATCGGGATAAACAATCGACTTCACCCCTCCGTGCGATATATAACCGTTAATTTTAATTTTAATATATATCACAATACCTTCTACCTGCTACATAAATCATAACATTATTTGTGCGTTGTTTTGTACATCTATTGCTGTATACCTTTGCATCTCATTTCGACAGGTTTATGTTTTGATGAAGGTAGATTGTTTCTTTGAAAACATCGCGTCACAAAAAGATACATGATCTTTTCATAATTAATATAAATTTTCTTTGAAAACGTGGTGCAAGTGTTTTAGATTCTTTTTCTATTGGACGATGAAATTTGCCACTACTTGTTAAGTTACCAGTGTCATGAAATTTGCCACTACGTGTTAGGTTACCAATACTATCAATTTTTTTCCTATTGAACCATGAAATGTTTTGTTTCTCTATTGGACTATGAATTTTATGTGTCTTTCACTTATCCTTTACTCTAGTAATTCTGAAGAGAATGTGCGGTTAAATAAAACATGCATTTAACCATGACAATGGATTTATAAAACTTGTCGAGACAAACAGAGGACTAATGTCGTAAACACAAACTTAAAAAATTACAAGGATGTTTCACCTTTTACGGAGCTTCGGCTCTCGACATCTTTCAATCACACAGAGCTTGAGCTCTTGAACTCTTCAAAAAGTTTTTCTTTCTTCTCCAATATTAAATTATTTCTTCACTATTTGTTGTGTCTCTGTGTGTCTTTTTTGAAACTACAAACTTCTTCTTCTTTATATAGATAGACTAAACAACTTCTCTGAGAAGCTACCAACTAAATCATTAAAGACTGTAATAACTATCCACCTAGAAACTTAACTTCAAAAATTTAATTCGATTGGTTTACATAAGAGAGACGTGAACTCTTCAACCTGTCATAGAGGGTGACACAGCATGACGAGTTACAGACTTCGGCAGAGTCAACTAACAAGATAAGAGGATCAACGAGTAATTAATATTTCCAACACTCCCCCTTAATTATGAGCATATGGGGATTTTAAACAAAATATTAAAAAAATGTTTCAGAGCTTAAACTTGCTCTGTTCATGACAGACTTCACTATGCAGAACTTCTCATTCCAAGATAACTTCGTAGATACTGGAACATATCTTTTTCCAATGATTTTGTAAAAATGTTTGCAAGCTGATCTTTAGACAGGTTGCAAAATTCTAAACAAGTTCCTTTGTTGTTTGCCAATTCTCTTATGAAATGAAATCTTGTGTTGATGTGCTTGGTTCTCTTATGAAACACATGATTTTTCAACAAACTAATGGCTGAATTGTTGTTGCAAAAAATGGTTGCTGGTTCTTGCTGGTTCTGCGACGGGTCTTTTAAAATTCTCTGCATCGAGATAGTTTGACATGCAACACTTATAACTGCAACATGCTCTGCTTCTGTTGAAGACAAAGTTACAGTGGGCTATTTCTTTGAATCCCATGACACAACACATGTACCAAAATGAAATGTGTACCCATATGTGCTCTTTCTGTCATCTATGCTTCCTCCATTATCATTGTCAATGTAACCAATGAGATTAAAAATTTTCGAGGTTGAATACATTATGCCAAGGTCCTTTGTGCCACTTACATACCTCAAAATCCTCTTGCATGCTTTCCAATGAGAGTCTTTTGGCGAATCCATGAATCTTGAGATCATACTTACTCCATACATGATGTTTGGCCTTGTGGCTATTAAATACATAAGACTTCCAACAAGCCTTTTAAAAATCGTAGGATCTACTATTGATCCATCATCATCCTTGCACAATTTTAAACTTGTTATTACTGGTGTTGTGGTTGTTTTGCAATTAGACATATTAAATCTTTTCATAATTGCACTTGCATATTTTGACTATGATATGAATATACCACTTTCAGACTGCTGGACTTCAATGCCCAGAGAAAACTTCATAAGCCCCAAATCAGTCATTTCAAATTTTCTTTCCATGACTGCTTTAAAATATTTTATGCCAAAGTCACCAATAATATTAAATCATCTACATACATGCAAACAATTAACATGTTACCTTTCTCATTAATTTTTGTGTACATTGTTGGTTCACATTCACTTCTATGAAATCCATTTTCGGTGAGATAGGAATCAATACGACTATACCAAGCTCTAGGAGCTTGCTTTAAACTGAAGAGTGCCTTTTTAAACCTGTACACTTTCTGCTCTTGACATGGAACTTCATATTGTTGTGGTTGTTCCACATACACTTCTCTAGATATCCATTCGGAAATGTTGATTTAACACCCACTTAATGAACATTCCATTTGTTTTGTGCAACAATGGCCATAACTAATATGTCTTTATCCATGCATGCGACAGGTGCAAATTTTTCATTGAATTCTATGACGAGCTATTGTGTGAATCCTCTTGTGACCATTCTTTCCTTGTTCTTCTGCACATTCCCATCAACATCTTGCTTAGTCTTGTAGATCCATTTGACATTGATTACATCTTTATATTTTGGTATATCTACTAGCTCCCATGTTTGATTTTTCTCAATGCATTCTATTTCTTCATCCATGGCTTATGCCCATACTGGTTCTTTGACAACTTCTTCAAATGTTAGTGGATCATCTATTTAAGCAAATAATGCAAAGATAGAGAATGAATTCGATGTACCAGTTTCATATATTTCACGCATAATTTTCTTCACTAGATCTGCCGATGTTGACCTCAACGAACTACTTGATGGAGTTTGTTGTTCTCTCAGTAAACTTGTCGGTGTATCTTGAGCTCCGACTTGTGTTGACATTCCTTGTGTTGAACCATGTCTCGGTGTCGTGGGAATCGACGGTGCTGTGACATCTTGATTTACATGTGGTATATGAACCACTTCCTTCGCCATTTCATCATGGTTGACATTCCACACAATCTTGACATTATTCTTGATGCTTCCATCCCATGATTCATTTTCGACAAGTTGAACATCACGAATGATGATCACTTTCCTTGCGATGGGGTCATACAACTTATATGCCTTTGTGTCTTTAGAATAGCCAACAAAAATACATTTATGTCCTTTGTTGTCTAGTTTCTTTCTCAGCTCATCTGGAACATGAGCATATGTGACACAACCCAAAAATTTTAAATGAAAAACATTGTGATTCACACTTGTCCTTTCTTCTTAAGGAACTTTGTTCTTCACACTCTTTGTCAGAAACTAGTTCATAATATATGCAGCAGTTGCAACTGCTTCAGCCCAAAATTACTTTCACAAATGCTTGGCTTCCATCATGTTGTGCGCCATCTCCATAATGGTTTTGTTTTTCATTTGGGAAACACCATTTTTCTGAGGTGTATACCATGCATTGAAATAATTTTATATGAGATGGGTCTTGCAAAAGTTCATAAATTCATTCGAAACATATTCACCACCTCTAACTGTCCTTAATATTTTGATGCGGTGTCCATTTTGGTTCTCCACGAGTGCTTTGAACTGCTGAAAACAACTAAATGCATCAGATTTATGTTTCATAAAACATAGCCATGTTTTTCTTGAATAGTCATCAATAAAAGTAAGAAAATAATTGCAGCCACCCATGGATGAATTCTGCATTGGACCGTGAATATCAGAGTGCACAATCTCAAGTGGTGTGAGAGATCTGTATGACTTTTCGACTAGAAAGATATCTCTATGCTGCTTGCCAAAAATGGATCCTTCACAAACTCTCTCTAGTTTGTCGACCAATGGAAATCCTTTTGTCGTATTATTTGTGTGCAGTAGATTCAGCCCACCAAAATTCAGATGTCCAAATCTGAAATGCCACAGCTAGGACTCATACTGAACTTTTGTTTGAAATGCAGCCTAAAAATCAGCGTTGTCATTTCTTTGTGGTCGAAGTGCTTGTCTAATTCTTTTCTTTCTTCCTTGAATGAAGCTCATGTATTTGTCTTTCCTTTCATGTCTAGAATTATCCCCAATAGAAACAAGTGATTGCTTGTCATTGGTACTTTTGCTATTAGCTCATTGCTTGGATGCTTGTCTTTAATCACATAGTGATTATCTTCTATGTAGACTTTGTAGCCTTTCTGTATCAGTTGTCCAATACCCAACAAATTGTGTTTTAATCCTTCGACATGAGAGACATTAGACATGTTCTTTTGTTGTCCCTGTTTGGTTACAATACCAATAGTACGTTTTCCCAAAACAATGACTTGGACATTATTTTCAAGTGTGACATGTGACCACTTTCTTAATTGGGGTTCTGATTTTGTCCTCTACCAATGACATTCGCAGGACTGCTACTGCATTCTCCTTTGAAAAAACTTCTTCCTCTACCTCTAGAGTTGTTTCTCCCCTTGCCTCTTCCATGGCTATTGGATGATTGTGTTGCAAATGCACCTTCCAATGTTGTATTTAATCTATCGATTCTATGTTCATGATTGATGAGCAAGGCTTGCAACTCATCAATAGTAAACATCAACATGTCTTTGTTTTCTTCCAAGGTTACAACCAAGGATTCAAATCTATGGGGAAGGGTTCTAAGAACTTTTTCAACAACCCTTCTATCTTCTATATTATCTCCATGAGATTTTAGTTGATTTATCAGACCAACAACTCTAGTGTATAATGAGTCTACTGAATCGGTGTCTTTCATTGACAGAGATTCAAAATATCTTCTAAGAATCTGCAACTTAGAAGTCTTTACCTTGTCCAAGCCTTAATACGTGGTTTCCAATGTATCCCATGCTTGCTTACGGAATTTGTTGTTGCTACTATTGGGAGTATGCATGCATGGCTTGGTGTATGTAGAACAGATCCTGTCCAAATTCTTCCTCTTTTCCCTCAGGAAATCCTTCTTAGCTTGTGTGAGATTATTATATGTTGCCTGATCTGATGGATCTATATAGCCACTTTGGACTATCTCCTATACATCTTGACCTCTAAGAAAATCCTTCATTGTTAGAGACCAATATACATAATTGGGTGTGTGCAAGAAGTTGAGGGACCTTTTAGATGCAATGGTAGAATGAAGTCAAAACGCGCTCCTGTTTTGTTTAAATTCAAAAATGTGTTCCCTCCAAATGATAAGGCCGAGCCTCGACCCATGCTTGCATGGAATTCTTATGCCTATGTGTTTGCTTCGTAATTTGCTTTGGATTCAACATGCCTATGCCTTGGAGTATGATAAACCATGGCTAATTCAACATTATATCCAAATTTTCAATGTGCTCATGTTTAGCCATTCGTCTGATTATGTTGCACACCTCCTTTTTTTATGAATTTTAGAAACAGATATGGTTTTTTTTAAAGATTCCAAATATGTAAATTTTAACAAGAATACATTATTTTTTCTATTTGTTTCTTATTTATCTTCTATCATCACTCCTAAACTCAAAAAACGCACTGTTAGTGTTTCGCCCATATCTCTTTCGTTTCTCAACCATTTAAAAAAAAATTGTATGGTGCACTAAAGAACACCGAGCTCTACATGCTATAAAAAACCCATTTCCAAATAACTACATTAAGACATTCAAACGCTGCACCCACAATTGACGTACCGTTTTCGAGGTTTGATCTCTAGGATAATAAATAAAAAAATTAAAAATATTATATTTATTATTGGAAAAATAGTCGTGCACTAGTACTATATGTTCTCTATATGTATACTGATTTTCGTAAGTTTATTCCATCATTTAGTCACTCAGACGCTGCACCCACAAAAACATATACCTTATAATTTATCCAAAAAATAAAAAGTTCCTGTTAAAAAATATCTAACTTCAGATAGTTAACAACATTTTCAATAGAAAAAAATTATATATTTGGAAAGGTCATTCAATTTCCTACATTTCTTGTGTTTTACTCATCGCAAGATTCATTGTGTAAGTGTCTCAAAATATCCATACAAGTTGATGGATGTCTGTTTTTTCAGTTTTCTATTGCATCTAACGTGCCAAAAGAGACCCTCATCTTTGTGCACTCACCCAATTCTTTCTTGTGAAGATTGGAGTTTGCAAACTCGCCATGTGTGCACTAGAAGTGGAAGCCATAATTAAGACAAGATTTAAATTTCCTAAACCTTGCTATGATACCAGATCTTGGGGATGAGATGTCGAAAGAGGATGGTTAATTCAAAAGACTACTTTTGGTCAGACTTTTCACCCGACACCTTTTTATGTGAACAAACACTTACTTCATTTCGACCACTTTTACTTCAACTGTCTTACTCGACAAGTTAACCACTTTTAGTCGAACTCTTACAAAGGAGAATTCATAGCCTCAAGACTTTATAAAATGAAAAAACACTTTTCACAGACACGTAACTTGGAGTAAATCTGGACACAACTATAAATCGAGAGATTCATAAAAGAAAATAGCACTATGTCGTAAAAACTAACTTTTACTCGGTGAAATGTTTATGGATTCTATGTGTCTTTCATTTAACCTGTAAATGTAAACAACATTTACTCTTGTAATTCTGAACAGAATGTGCGGCTAAATAAAACATGCATTTAACCATTGAATGGATTTATAAAACTTGTGAGTAATAACAGAGGACTAATGTCTTAAATAAAAACTTAGAAAATTACAAGGATGTTTCACCTTTTACAGAGACATCTTGCAATGACACGAACCTTGAGCTCTTGAAAGTCTTCACGGAGTTTTTCCTTCTTCTCCACTATTTATTTCTCTCTTCACTATCTGCTCTTTTTTCCTTCTTCTCCACTATTTAATTCGCTCTTCACTATCTGCTGTCTCTCTCTATCTTGTCTTTTTCGAATTTACAAACTTCTTCTTTATATAGATAGACTAAATAACTCTTTTGAGAAGCTACTGACTAAATGATTAAACACTGTAATAACTATCCATCTAGAAACTTAACTTCAGAAATTTAATTCGACTAGTTTACATAAGAGAGACATGAACTCTTCAATGTGTCAAATGATGACATAACACGACCAGTTACAAACTTTGACAGAGTCGAATAACAAGATAAGAAGATCAACTAATAAGTAATATTTCCAACAAATATCAAGAAAAGAGAGAGTGGAGCTCAATGTAAAGAAAAGAGAGTATGGACGTAGTTGTCTAGTATGTCGAAGTGTAAACATTTTTTTCCTCAACTACTTTACAAAAGATAAAATCCAGTTAAAGATTCCTTATACCACCCCTAACCTCCTCCCTGAAATGTATATTATATCATTACCTCCAACCTATCATATATATCATGGCACTACCTCTTGCCTCCTATATTTCACATATCATTTATTGCGCCGAGAGGCGCATTCTACAGCCCAGTATGAGGTAGAAGTGTAATTCCGTGCTCAACGTGGAGATGACACGTGTCACATAAAAAAGTCGGCTTATATATCTATATATATACAAGTCGGATTAATAATTAATAATCTTAGGTGTATATATATATATATATATATATATATATATTTGTAAGTAAATCAAAACACGTATACACACTTCAAAACAATACGTACAAGCTGGACCTTTGGAATAAGGCTGAGAGCAATTACAGATTTGTCTCAGGTATGCGAATGCATATAATTTAACTTTCTATATCAAGTATGCATATGAGAAACGATTGAATTATAGAAACTGATACGAATAGATTATTATAGTATTTGATGTATTCTCCCCGTAGTCCATTTATGTGATTGATGGCTGCAATTTCTGGATTTTGTTTTTGTTTTGGCATCTGCGAGCACCAGAATCCGTCTGCAATTTCTGGATTTTGTTTTTGTTTTGGCATCTAGATTTTCTTATTAAACGCAGGAATACAAAGGATAACTAAAGCAATATCAATGGAAAATGGTTGCTCTCAATCCATATCTTACAGATTGTTCACACGCAAACAATGGGATGCTTTCATAGTATGGATCAAATGCATACAATAGGGATAAACCTAGCACAGTGTACCAGATCCGAAACATATACAACTTCGGATCTAATTTATCAGATAAAAAAACGCATTCAAGATATACAAATTGCAAATCAGATCAAAATGCATGCAAAGGTATACCAGATCCGAAACATATACAACTTCGGATCTAATTTATCAGATAAAAAAACGCATTCAAGATATACAAATTGCAAATCAGATCAAAATGCATGCAAAGGTATAGGATCTCATATTTTCTATTTATCCAGATCAAATCACACTCAAAAGGGAGAAACACACACAGTTTCAAGATCTACTAACTGCCAATAAAATGTGCAGAATAAAAATGACAACTAAGAACAAACGCATGCAATTTAAGGATCAATCCGTATTTGCTATTTATTAACACAATATGGCAGATAGAAAAGTTATGGTTTTGCAGATTTGAACATAATTTGCACGCAGGCAAGGGATAAACACTCAGATCCAAGAGGCATCACGATCAAAATGCTGGCAAGGTGCAGAGATTTGAATCGTAGGCGATATATATATATATACATATACAGATCTACGACTTAGATTATAAAATCCAACATTGATGACTGTTTTCGTAGGTAATAAATACAGAATACAGATCTATCACTCATTTTATAGAACCCCGCGATGATTAATGTTTAACATTCAACACAAACAATATATACATAATATAGTTCTATTTCTCATTTTATAGAACCCCACGCTGAAGAATGTTTAACATTCAGATCGCAGCAATAAATACATAATACAGGTGTATCGCTTAGTTCGGAGAACCCCATGCTGATGAATGTTTAACATTCAGATCACAACGATAAATATATAATACAGGTCTATCGCTCAGTTCATAGAATGCCACGCTGATGAATGTTTAACATTCAGATCGCAGCAATAAATATATAATACAGGTCTATCGCTCAGTTCATAGAACCCCACACTGATAAATGTTTAACATTCAGATTGCAACAATAAATATATAATACAGGTCTATCGCTCATTTCATAGAACCCCACGGTGGCGAATGTTTAACATTCAGATAGCAAGAAATATATACACCAGCTTAGATCCAGCTTTACCCTGCTCTATCATGCGCCGAGAGGGATCAAATATTTAGAGGTGCAAACCCTGCTTCAACAATTGCACTCCAAAAAAGGGTTTGCACCTCAAAATATTTGATCCCTCTGGCGCATGATAAAGCCGGGTAAAGCTGGATCTACGCTGGTCTTTACAAACAATCATATATATTATATCATTACCTCCGAACTCTCATATAGATCATGGCACTACCTCCTGCCTCCTATATTTCACATATCATTTATCTTTACACACATTCATTCGACCAAAAATACCTGAAATATACATTATATCATTACGTCCGACCAGTCATATAGATCATAGCACTACCTCCTGCCTCCTATATTTCACATATCATTTATGTTTACAAACAATCAGTCGACCAAAAATAATATCACACAATGGTTAATGTTTAAACCCCTTTCATATTAACAAAATGGAGTTGTTCCTATTTCATATATGAGTTTTTTTTTCTTTTCTATTGGACTATAAATTCATAGAAATTTGGAAGGCACTAAAACGTGTTTAGTCTATTGATTTTTTGAATTTTTGGGACGGTAACTTATACCTTGCATGCAGCATCATGAGGTCTCAAACATAGAAAATATATGTAATCTAAGAATGAAACATTCCAATCAATAACAGGAAACATTCCATACATAAGATAGAAAATTACAATAAAAATCTCTCATATGCTCCAAGTCGTTTGGTCATGGTCATGGGAAAATCAGTGGATAGAGTCCTTTTCATTCGCTTATACCCCGTTGCGGCAGCATTCGACCTGTCGTAGCAACTACTTATCACATAATTATTATGCACCAAAATGAATATGCTCACAACTCCCCATTTATTGCACTCTTGATAAATCCCTCAAAACCAGGTGGCCTGTCAATGGGAACCCATTTCCCAGAGTTGTGGAGCTTGTAACACACCTGCTCACCCCAACGGCTAGTAGAACCGCTCACAAATATATCGTCATGCCACACTGTGGCGCAGGTAGCAACGTCCATAGTTTCAGGAAGAGACGCCACCACTTCCCAAACGGTCTCCTTACCGTTATATCGCATCAGTTGTTGGTTATGGAAGAAATACAAGCGACCCAACGCAGCTATGCACGACCTCGGGCATACCCCAAAACTCCACATATTCTCCACTCTGCTCCAAATGCCTGTACTGTGATCGAATACTTCCGCACTCTTCTCGAATCGACCCTGTGATTCTGTTGAATAGCCGCTTATCACAGTGAATTTTCCATCCAAAAATTCTCCGTGGCATCGGTCTCGCTCTTGGCTCATGGGAGACAGAACCTCCCACTTGTCATCACTAACATGATATGTCTCTGCAGTTCGCAGAGCGCTTTTGTTGTCGCTTTGTCCTCCAGCGACGTAGATAAACCCATCTGGAGAAACAGAACAGGCGAAGAACGATCGAACCGTCGGCATGTCGGCTCCCCGGAGCCAAGTGCCGGACGTGAAATCATAAATGAAGACAGATTTCATTGCCTCCCAACGTAAGGGATTCCATCCCCCAATCATAACCAGTTTCTGATCCACCCAAACGCAGTGACAAAGTAGGGGAATCCCTTCGGGAAATTGGGGAATTGAAGGGAGCCGATCCCAAGTTCCCTGCAAAGGGTCATACAGAGTTAGCCCATAAACAGGAGTGCCGTGCCACTTATCCTCCGCCGAATTCCCGTGAGGAATAGCCTGGATCATACATATGAACTGCTCGCTAGTCCCGGAGATCTTTCTGTCTTCATAGAACCGCGGGCTACTCAGCGTAGCCTCCCAGCTTTTGCACACAGCTTTGAGGTTATCATGTGACTTGTAAGTCACTCTGAGCAGGCACTCTCGACCGATTTCGTGAGGAATATTAGGAATAATATCCATTGATCTCACTGTGCAAATCGACAAATTGCTCAAACTAAACAAAAACCAGACGATAGTTAAATCACAGAGATTAGAAACCGTTCGGCTATACTAAAAACGAATAAAGCCCGTGACCAAAGATTGAAAAACACAGAAGGGAAAATATTGCGCAAACACCGGAAACTATTGCGCTAAAAACGATGCAAGAGCATCAGCAAATACGGAAAAAGACGGGAAATTGTGCCGGGAAATCTTGTGTTAAACAAGAACGAACGAATGTTGGTCTAAATAGAAATGAAAGTTAAGGTAAAAGAAGGGAAAATCTTCCTGCTAAGAAGATCTTTATATGAGTGTGACATATAAAGAGTGAGCGCGAGTCTTTAAAGATTGGTGGTGACTTGCAAGTTGCAAGGGCTCTTGACAATCAGTCGGCCATCAGGGTCATGAATCAACTCGAAAAATCAACAATGGAATCCCAACTACTTGTGAATCGGTAGGGTCATGGGTATAGCATCTTTGCTATTTGCCATATACTTCGGTGAATCGGTCTGGACTGGTTAGGCGTTTCATGAGTAAGCGGATAGGCTAAGGCACGTGAAGTACCACAATCACAGCCCGAAGGAGAATAAATATTTCGTAGGAACCAATTAAATTGCTCGAATTGACAACACAAAATACATCGAACATCTTGTTTCTGATAAATAAAACCTTTCCAATTTCTTACAAATTGTACGTTCATGACATATATATATATATGCTCTCCTTTCAAACGAAAACGAACCATTTAACTTTTATGAAAGAAAACGAAACATTTAACTTTTATTTTTTAAAGGTTCATGAGCTTTTTTTAATATGGAGATTTTGTTTTACTATGGAGATTAGGTTCGTAACTTTTGAATGAAGGAAGTCGAAACTAGTTGTAAATTTTGGATTTTCACATCATAGATACATCTTTCACATCACATATGTTCAAAACTTTTGAATAAAGAAAGTCTAAATTAGTTGTAAATTTTGAATGATTTTCATATCATATCATATATATATATATCATATTACATCCGTTTACTTTAAGGTTTTATAAGTAATTTATATTTAATTTTGTTCAAAACTTTTAATAAAGAAAGTCTAAATTAGTTATAAATTTTGGATGATTTTCATATTATATATATCTTTCGTTTACTTTCAAGTTTTATAAGTAATTTATATTTAATTTTGTAATTTTTTTCTTTGAACTTTTTATAATATATTTTATAAAAGTAAAGGTACATCAATTTAATATTTGAATTTTTTATAATATATTTTATAAAAATAAAGGTACATCAACCTAATTTTTATTTTCATTTGGTTATAGATTTTAGGATGGAAGTTCAAAAGAAGTTTGTATGAAGGAGGGTTTTAGTGATCTATAGATTGGTTTAGGAGGATCTAGATAGTATAATGAGATGAATTTTTTTGTTGAGATCAATAAATTAGCGTTGATAATTGAAGGATCAATTAGATTAGTCAAATAAGTAACTTTGAGAAGGAAGGTGCACCAATTTCAAGAGGTTTATTGCACTATAGCATGTTTGTACAAAGTTGAGGGACCTTTTAGATGCAATACTACTTTCACGAAACTCGGGAGAGTTGAGTAAAACAAAATCACGTGAGCATTTCTTTGAACTAGGAATGGGCACGCTCGAGCATGCTATATCAGTTACACGCAAGATAGGAAACAAAAGCATTGTCTTTTTGTAACTACTACAAGCTAACATTTTGTATTATATAGAAACACTACAGAGTTTTGTAATTACAAAACTCTCTAGTCTTTTGTATTCAATCAAAACTATATAGTGTTTTGTATTACATTTATCTAAGGATATAGGGGCCAGGGGTTAAGGAGTTTTTTTTAATATGGAGATTAGGTTCAAAACTTTTGAATAAAGAAAGACAAAACTAGTTGTAAATTTTGGATGATTTTCACATCATAGATACATCCTTCATATCACATTAGTTTTCTTTCAGGTTTTATACTTAATTTATATTTAATTTTGTAATTTTTTCTTTGAAATCTTTATAATATATTTTATATAAATAAAGGTACATCTTCCTAACTCCTCTTTCCATCTTGTTATAGATTTCAAGATGGAAGTCCAAAAGAAGTGTGTATGAAGGAGGTTTTTAGTGATCTAGAGACTGATTTCCACGGATCTACATGGTACAATGAGAACACATTTTTTGTTGAGGTCAATAAATTAGCGTCAACAATTGAGTGATCAATTTGTTTTAGTAAGAGAAGGAAGATTAACAAGGCAAATGCACAAATTTTAAGAGGCTTATTGGACTAAAGGGTCCTTGCACAAAGTTGAGAGACCTTTTAGATGCAATGTTACTAAATTCATGAAACTTACGAGAGTTTAGTAAAACAAAAACGTGTGAGTGTTTCTTTCAACTAAGAATCGGCGCACCTGAGCATGCCATGTCAATTACACAAAATATAGGAAACAAAAGTGTTCTAGTTTTGTAGCTACTACAAAATCCTAGCATTTTGTATTATATCAAAATGCTATAGAGTTTTGTAATTAAAAAACTCTCTAACCTTTTGGATTACATCAAAAATATCCATCATTTTGTAATTACAAAACTCTGTAGTGTTTTGTATTACATCAAATCTATCTAGCATTTTGTATTACATCTATTTAAGGATATAGGGGCTAGGGGTTAAGGAGATTCTTTTAATATGGAGATTAGGTTCACAAATTTTGAATAAGGAAAGTCCAAACTAGTTGTAAATTTTGGTTGATTTTCACATCATAGATACATCCTTCGCATCACATCGGTTTACTTTAAGGTTTTATAAGTAATTTATATTTAATTTTGTATTTTTTTCTTTGAAATATTTATAATATATTCTATATAAATAAAGGTACATATTCCTAACTCTTTCCATTTGGTTATAGATTTCAAGATGGAAGTCCAAAATAATTTCATATGAAGGAGGTTTTTAGCGATGTAGAGATTGATTTCTAGGGATCTAGATGGAACAACTAGAACTGATTTTTTTGTTGAGTTCAATAAATTACCGTTAAGAATCGAGGGATAAATTAGTTTTAGTCAAAGAAGGAAGTTGGACAAGAAAGGTGCACAAATTTCAAGAGGCTTATTTGACTATAGGGTCATTGCACAAAGTTGAGAGACATTTTAGATGCAATCCTACTTTCACAAAACTCACAAGAGTTGAGTAAAACAAAAATGCATGAGCGTTTCTTTCAACTAGGAATGGGCACGCCCGAGTGTGCCATGTCAATTACATACAAGATAGGAAACAAAAGAATTATAGTTTTGTAACTACTACAAAATGATAGCATTTTGTATTATATCAAAATGCTATAGAGTTTTGTAATTAAAAAACTCTCTAACATTTTGTATTACATCAAAAATCTCTAGCGATTATAACTACAAAACTCTCTAGTGTTTATATTACATCAAAACTATCTAGTGTTTTGTATTACATATATCTAAGGATATAAGGGCTAGGGTTTAAGGAGATTCTTTTAATATGGAGATTAGGTTTAAAACTTTTAAATAAAGAAAGTTCAAACTAGTTGTAAATTTTGGATGATTTTCACGTCATACATACATCCTTCATATCACATCGATTTACTTTAACGTTTTATAAGTAATTTATATATATAATTTTGTATGTTTTTCTTTGAAATATTTATAATATATTTTATATAAATAAAGGTACATCTTCCTAACTTCTCTTTCCATCTAGTTATAGATTCCAGGATGGAAGTCCAAAAGATGTTTTTATGGAGGACGTTTTTAGTGATCTAGAGATTGATTTGTAGGGATCTAGATGGTACAATGAGTACACATTTTTTTTATGCCAATAAATTAGCGTCAATAATCGATGGATCAATTACTTTTTAGGAAGAGAAGGCAGTCTGACAAGGAATTTGCACAAATTTCAAGAGGCTTATTGGACTATAGGGTCCTTGCGCAAAGTTGAGAAACCTTTTAGATGCAATGTTACCTTCACGAAACACACGATAGTTGACTTTAAAAAATCGTGTGAGTGTTTCTTTGAACTAGGAATGGTTGTGCCCAAGCATGCCATGTCATTTACATGCAAGATAGGAAACAAAAGCATTGTCATTTTGTAACTACTACAAAATGCTAGCATTCTGTATAATTTCAAAACGTTATAGAGTTTTGTAATTACAAAAATATCTAACATTTTCTATCACATCAAAACTCTCTAGCGTATTGTAATTACAAAACTCTTTAGCGTATTGTAGTTACAAAACTCTCTAGCATATTATAATTACAAAATTCTCTAGCATATTGTAATTACAAAACTCTATAGTCTTCTGTATCACATCAAAAATATCTAGTGTTTTGTATTACATCTATCCAAGAATAAAGGGGCTAGGGGTTAAGGAGCTTCATTTAATATGGAGATTAGGTTAAAAAACTTTGAGTAAAGAAAGTCAAAACTAGTTGTAAATTTTGGATGATTATCACATCATAAACACATCCTTCATATCACATCAGTTTACTTTAAGTTTTTATAAGCAATTTATATTTAATTTGTAATTTTTTCATTGAAATATTTATAACATATTTTATATAAATAAAGGTACATCTTCATAACTCCTCTTTCAAATTGGTTATAGATTTCATGATGGATGTCCAAAATAAGTATGTATGAAGGAGGTTTTTAGTGATCTAGAGATTGATTTCTAGGGATCTAGATTGTACAATGAGAAGAATTTTTTTGTTGAAGTCAATAAATTAGCGTCAACAATCGAGTGATCAATTTGTTTTAGTAAGATAAGGCAGTATGACAAGGTAGGTGCACAAATTTCAAGAGGCTTTTTGGACTAAAGGGGCCTTGCACAAAGTTGAGAGACCTTTTAGATGCAATGTTACTTTCATGAAACTCACGAGAGTTGAGTAAAACAAAAATGCAGGATCGTTTCTTTCAACTAGGAATGGGAAAGCCCAAGCATGCGATGTCAATTACACACATGATAGGAAACAAAAGTGTTCTCATTTTGTAACTACTACAAAATTATAGTATTTTGTTTTATATCAAAACACTATAGTGTTTTGTAATTACAAAACTCTCTGATGTTTCGTATTACATCAAACCTCTCTAGCGTTTTGTAATTACAAAACTCTCTAGTGTTTTGTATTACATCAAGTATATCTAGCATTTTGTATTACATTTATATAAGGATATAGGGGCTAGGGGTTAAGGTGATTCTTTTAATATGGAGATTAGGTTCAAAAATTTTGAATAAGGAGAGTCTAAACTAGTTGTAAATTTTGGATGATTTTCGCATCATAGATGCATCCTTCATACCACATCGGTTTACTTTAAGGTTTTATAAGTAATTTATATTTAATTTTGTATTTTTTCTTTGAAATATTTATAACATATTCTATATAAATAAAGGTACATCTTCCTAGATCCTCTTTCCATCTGGTTATACATTTCAGGATGGAAGTCCAAAAGAAGTTTCTATGAAGGAGTTTTTTAGTGATCTAGCAATTGATTTCCAGGGATCTTGATGGTACAATGAGAATGGATTTTTTGTTGAGCTCAATAAATTAGCTTCAACAATCGATGAATACATTTTAGTTAGAGAAGGAAGTATGACAAGGAAGTTGTACAGATTTTAAGAGGCTTATTGGACTATAGGGTCACATAGTTGAGATATCTTTTAGATGCAATCCTACTTCCACAAAACTAACGAGAGTTGAGTAAAACAACAATGTGCGAGCATTTTTTTCAACTATGAATGGGCACGCTCGAGCGTTCCATGTCAATTACACACATGATAGGAAACAAAAGCATTCTCATTTTGTAACTATTTTATCAAAATTATATAGAGATTTGTAATTAAAAAACTCTCTAACATTTTGTATTACATCAAAACTCTCTAGCGTTTTGTAATTACAAAACTCTCTAGTGTTGTGTATTACATCAAAACTATCTAGCGTTTTGTATTACATATATCTAAGGATATAGGGGATATGATTTAAGGAGCTTATTTTAATATGGATATTAGGTTTAAAACTTTTGAATAAAGAAAGTCCAAACTAGTTGTAAACTTTGGATGATTTTCACATCATTAACACATCCTTCATATCACATCGGTTTACTTTAACATTTTATAAGTAATATATATATATATATATATAATTTTGTATTTTTGTTCTTTGAAATATTTTAATTTATAAAGGTACATCTTCCTAACTCCTCTTTCCATCTGGTTATAGATTTCATGATGGAAGTCCAAAAGAAGTTTGTATAAGGATGTTTTTAGTAATATTCATTAGTGGAAATTTCAATTCAAAATGGACCTCCTAAGGAAAATAATAAAATCATATTTATTAATTTGGGAGGAAGAGAAGAAAAAAAATACTTTTTTTGTTCGTATTTTCAACATATCTCCTTCCATTTTTACTGAAATTTTGATCTGGAGAGCTCATTGGATGCAGAATTAAGTTCTGGATCCACCGAGTAACCACACTGTATAATTTTAAAGGACCCCTCTACCCCAAAAACAAGAAATACCTGAAAAAATGTGATGATGATGTCCAGTATATTTTTCAGGTATTTCTTGTTTTAGGGTAGTGAGGTTTGTCAAAAGTATATAGTGTGGATACTCGTTGGATGCAAAACTTAATTCCGCATCCGAAGAGCTCTCCTTATTGAAATTTGTGTAAAAACACAGGGAGATATGTCGAAAATACAAACAAAAAAAGTAGTTTTTTTCATGATACCTATCTCCAAATTTATATTAAAAAATTGTTTAAGACCTATATGGTATTTCAAATTTAAAGCAATTTCATTGGCTAACACATGATGACATGGAATTTGAATTAGGGTTGAAAGGCCCATTTTGAGTTGAAATCTCCTCTAATGAGAGATTGGTTTCTAGGGATCTAGATGGTACAATGAGAATGGATTTTTTGTTGAGGTCAATAAACTAGTGTCAATAATAGAGGGATCAATTAGTTTTAAGAAGAGAAGGAATTCTGACGAGGAAGTTGCATGAATTTAAAAAGGATTATTGGACTATAGGATCCTTACACAAAGTTGAGAGACCTTTTAGATGCAATACTACTTTCATTAAATCACCAGAGTTGAGTAAAAAACAAACACGTGAGCATTTATTTGAACTAGAAATGGGCGTGCCTGAGAATGCCATGTCAGTTACATGCAGGATGGGAAACAAAAGCGTTGTCATTTTTGTTGGAGTGACCCACCAACAAAGCCTTGTCGACAAGGGGTTCCTACTCAGTCGACGTCCAACCAACACGATGTCCCTGAGCACCAGCCTAGATAGGTTTGACCCCGCTCGGGAACACCCACAGAGCGGATGAAGTCTCACCTGAGATGTCGAGGGAGAGATTTCATAACCAAGTTTCTGATAGTAAGAAGGGAGGGCATGGCATCAATGACTTACGAAATAACCAAGAGATGCTAATTAGACCATTTGTTAGAATCGCATCACAAATCTATAGGCATAACTAGTATATCGCTATTAGATCGCATTACTTCAGTCATCATAATAGTCACATTCATTCATATAACAGATTTAGTAAACATCCATCATTATCATTGCAGATCATAAAAACAGGAAAATAAGAGACAAAAGCACTTTAGGGAAACATCCGTCATGTCATATTACTTCTGTGAAATAAATTCACAACATGCAGTACGTCTCCACAGTAGGAGACTGGAAATCAATCGACACAGACATAGCCAAAAACCCGCTCACAATAGATGTAGATGCAAAAAGATACCCAAAATACAATTTATCCTCAAAATTCTCTCCCAAGTTGATATCTACTATTGCAAATCTAGCTCTATATATAGGCTTGCTCCTTTACATCCAAGGTCCACTTCTAACTAACTTCTAACAAACTAGTGACCTATATCCACAAAATGTGGTCAATCAGTACAAAATTGCATAAAGAGTTCCAAAAATGGTTATTCTTCCATCTATCACGTTGTTGTGATCCTTCACGATGGCATGTGAGATTGCGTAGCCTCCGTGGTGTTGTGCAACTCACTTACCCAATACCCCTACCAACAGGTCCCCAACATAGTCTTGTGGCTCATCCTTGAGCCACATCAGGTCGAAAGGGTGTACTCCATTGTCTTGGTCTTGAAGTCCTCGAACTGCTGTGAGATCTATCGAACTTGGAGATGAACACATTCAAATGTATCTCGATAATTCATCATGTCCTGCTTCAGTGGGTGCTCCTCCCCAACCTTTCCATCCACCATATTCCTACCTTCTTGTACTGCCTATAGTGCAGCGACTACTTTCACAATCAACTACCTGCCAATGTCTTGGAAGTCGTCAAGCTCAGTGCTGCACTTGTGCTGGCATTCTTGGGCTCAGGAAAGATTCTTATCATTAGCCCATCCTCTGAAATACTGCGTCGGATCTTCAATGGCCTTTGGTAGGCCTGTAATGTTGGCAATTACGTCCACTGTGACCGGAATAGGGTTGTCCAACCAGAGCGTCCCACCATGAAATCATGCCAACAACTATTTGACGTAGGAATTTTCTTTGTTTAATCTCCCAAAATGAGGCATGTTAATGAGCCCCAACAACCTAGACCTATCCAATCCCTGCTCCCAAGGGTGAGGAATCCGTTGAATAGTCTCGCCAGGTACCATCAGAAGCAACTGGTAAAGATCCTCTGATACCTCCTTTAGTAACATTCTGTCATGGTATTCATACTTCATCTTGACCAAAGCAGGTATGATTTCCACCTAGCAAGTCATCCCTTCTGATAGTAGTGGCAACTTTGGTGGATACCTCTGATTCTTGGTGACCTTCCTTGGCTTTGCCCTCGGTCATGTTGGAGCAACATATCCAGGGATATCGTTGATAGAGACACACCTAGGTGCCATAGACTCAACAAATCCCAAGCTTGATGGTCCGGTCTATGTTGGTTCTTCTCCTTGTGCCCTAGTAGTCGTGCGTGTGTATCTCTTCTACGGCAGTGTGGAACTAGGATTTTGGGACTTTAGCTTCTCTCTAGGGATCGAAAAGGATTCGATTGGTATGCTCATGAATTCCTCTTCAACCCATGTGGGATGGATGGGGGATTCCTTCTCACTTGAAATCTCAACTGTGTTGGAAGTGCGCACCATGCTGCACTCTGCAATCCTCATAATGCAACTAAAATTTCACTCCTTGCTTATCACACTCAATTCTACTCCCGCACTAAGCTCACCACTTCACTCAACTCGACTGAACAATACCTGTTGCTCACATCCCGCGCATTCTTATAATCACTTTCCTGATCCAACTCATCATTGCCAAATCTACCGTGTTCATCATGACCCAATCTGACATTAATAACCCCAAATCCAGTGGCGATCCTATCTTACTAACGGTTGGATCAGTCATAAATGTGCGTCGCTTCATTAAGCACGGCCAGCTAACTGTATTGACTATCTATATTTATTATTGATTTGACCACCTCACAGTCTTGCGACTCTCGTCAATGGTCTCTCTCCCAACAATACTGAGTGCTATCCTTGCGCATCTTCTCCCTCTATGCTCGCCTCACTGCAATCTACCCAATTTTGTTTTCTTTTTCTTTTTCTTTGCACAGTGTCTCAAGCATTGTGTGGCTCAAACCCCATTCTATAGGGCTTCAAGTGACTTCCATTCACAAGTTTGGGCAACACCAAAACATCTAATTGTTGTAATTGAACTGCACCCCCAGAAGTAATTGAATGAACAAGATATGGACCTAACCATTGCATCTATAACTTACCTAGATGCTTCATGAACTTACTGTTGTATAACAACCCCAAATCCTCCTGTGCAAATTTCTTGTTCTTAATGTGGCGATCATGCCATGCCTTCTGTCGATCCTTCTCAACACTCTGGTGGAAGCCTATGACAAAGCGGTCCTCTTCTAGCTAGATCAACTGTACGATGTGATCCTCTAATGATTCTGCATCATCCATGCCTATCGCAGCAGCAATATGCAGACTAGGAACAATGTACTCCATAGGCATGAATGCCTCTTTCCCATATACTAATTTGAATGGTGTTTGTCCCATCAAAATTTTACAAGTGGTGCGATATGCCCATAGTACCGTTGGAAATTTAAAATCCCAATCATCGCGATAAGTATTGCATATCTTTGTAAGCGCGGTTTCCAATATTTTGTTGAAGGCCTTGATAGTTCCATTTTCCTGCGGGTGGTAGGGTGTGCTTTTCTGATGCTGCACCTACAACTCCTCTATTAGGGCTTTCATGGTTTGATTGATAAAGTGACTACCTTGGTCACTCATCAATATCCTAGGACAGCCAAATCTTGTCACAATATTCTCGAATATGAACTTGGTTGTTGTCTTAACAGTGCAATCCATGACTATCGCAGCCTCCACCCACTTTGTTCGATAATCGGTTGCTGTAATGATGTACCGCACACCAATCCTATTTCTTGGTGGATTAATTGGGCCCACAAATTCTACGACCCATTTATCAAAAGGTTGTAGAGTTACCTGTGGCACAAGTGGCATCTCATCCCACCGTGATGGTTTGTCGATGCGCTGACATAGATCACAGATTCACACATAATATGATGCATCATTATGTAAGGTAGGCCACCATAGCGCAAAGCGCAGTAGCCCTGCCTCCATAGTGGCCTCCGAAGATTCTTCCATGTGCTTCTTCTAGAATGGGTCCATGCTCATGTGGTAAGATGCACCGTTGCAAGATTTCATCTAGTCCAAGTTTGTATAATTTCCCCGCAATCAGTTGGAAATCCAAGCTTTCACTACCCACTACTTCTTCTGATTGGTCAATAGGTCTTGTGGAGCAACTCCAGTTTCCAAGCACTGAATGATTGGAGCATAATGGTCATCTACAATTTCTACCCAGAACAGCTGCAGATTGAGAAATCCATCATCAATATTGGTAGGTTCTTCTCCTATCTTAATGTGAGACAGATGATCAGGGATAGCATTCAACCGCCCTGGCTTCATAATTATCTCAAATTCAAATTCCTGAAAAGGTAGCAGCCGTCGACAGATATTCCCCCCCAAGACAATCTTATTGACCAGGTATTGCAAAGAAGAATGGTCTATGAACATTTTGAAGTGACTTCCCAGTAGATAGTGCCTAAAATTTTGCAGCACATAAACCATGGCCAAGCCCTCTCTCTTAGTGGTTGTATAATTTCTTTCTGCAAAAGACAACTTCCTACTTTCAAATGTGATTGGATGATCCAGGTTGCCCTCGCCTGGCTGTGCAAGTACTACCCCTAGCGCAACAGAAGAGGAATCGACATGGAACTCCTTATTCCAATCAAGGAATACTAGGATAGGCGCCGACACCATCTTGGCCTTCAGCGTGTCAAAACTCCCCTGACACTTGTGATTCCACTCAAATGCAACATCCTTCTTCAGCAGCTTCTCCATAGGGGCCATAATTGCAGAGTATCCTTTGATGAAATTGCAATAGTACCCCGTGTGTCCCAACGTCGCCCGAAGCATCTTCACATTAGTCAGTGGTGGCATAATAAGGATAAGCGCAATCTTCACAGGGTCGACCAACAACCCTTTCTTGCACACAATGTGGCCTAATAGTATTCCGAATGGTGCGCAAAAAATGCACTCCTTTGAATTCAATGCAATTTGATGTTGTCGACACCTTTCTAGCATCAATCATAGATTCCCTAAGTGATCCCTAACCAAACCATAAACTGTCCAATCATCCATATATACCTGCAGGAACTTCTGAATGAAGTCTTTGAATGCAGTGACGACCACCTGAGATTACCGGTGCATTCTACAATCCAAAAGGCATGAATGTATATTGAAAACAACCCCATTTAGTGACGAATGTGGTCTTCTGCCAATCCTCCTCCACAATTCGGATCTGGTGATACTTTGAAAATCCATCCATGAAAGAGTATATCTCCTGACCACCTACCCCTTTAAGGACATCATTTGTAAAGTGAGTGGGAAACAGATCATGTAGGAAGGCATCATTCAACTTCCTCAGGTCGACACAAATGTGAACTTATCGAGTCTTTTTATCTTGAACAACCATAGGGCTTATCCATTCTGACTCTTCAATAGGCTCAATGATTCCAACATCTAAGATCCAATCAAGCTCAGCTTTGACACATCCTTAGTATCGTGGGTTTAGTCGATACGGTCTTTGACGCACAGGTTTTGCATCCGATTTCAATGGGATTTTCATCTCCCCTAGATCCCCTAATATCCCTTTCATTTTCGAGAACCGTGTTGGAAATAAATCCTGGAACTCATGCAATAGATCTATGATTTGGGCCATTGTCTTATCATCCCAATAGTCCCCAATATTAGCAAACTTTGGGTCTTCCTCTATCCCAATGTTAAATTTTTGGATCTTCAGCGGCTGACTCATGGGGTCGGTTGGTATGTGCGGTGCTGCAACATTACAACTGCCTTGTGATTATGGAATATTGACATTCCTCATGTCATCATTATCTTTAGGTTCACCAGATATATTGTAGCACGTCATCAGGGATTTCATATTGCACTGTGCATGTGGATCTACAGGGTATGTGGTTGGCACAACCTTCAATACTACCTCGAGAATGAGTTGGAGTGCATTGTGGACTTCAGGGTTAGTCTCCTGGAAACTAAAAATCTGTGCAAGTCAAATCAACAAGTTCCCCCAGGTAGTTATGGTTCTTCATAGCTCTGCCACTAGATACCAAGATCTAGGCATTTCATCCAAAGTATGAATGAAAGCATGGACCCACTCATCCTTGGGTCACAATACCCATAAAGCCTGACATTCCATTAAATTACCGATGGGGTTAGTCCACCTATCATATCTTCCAGCGGGATAAGTATCTGAATCACCAAAGTACACTAACATCAATCATCGACATGGTTCCCATTCATGGATTTCATGTTTGGGAGCCACCCACCAGCGTGATGGGGTAGCCTTCAACGCTTCCTCCAGTGTCAACAGCCTCTGTGGTTCAAACACTTTCTCTTCAAATTCTTGGAGGAATTCAGAAAACTCTGATATCCCCTCGTAGATCGGTAGCTCAATGATCTCAGTCGTAACATAGAGTAGAGATTGCGTGATTAGTCCACACTTTCTAATAGACACCTCATGACGCCAATTTTGCCAATTTTCTAGAGCATCATCAGAATCAGAGGATGCAGAGCTAGCACTACGCCATCCAAGTTCACCATCGATAGTAAGTTGGATGTAGTCCTCGCAGATATTGTAGGCACTATCCCAGTCTCTACCATTCTCATCCTTGATAGGTTCAATATATCGACATCCTTCCTAAGGGTCCATTGGAGCAATGACTCTGATATCTTAGTTTTCAAATGTCATAACCCGCTTCTTAAAATTGATAACTGGAATGCTATCATTAGCCCACCCGATCCCAAACAACACAAGATAAGATCCTCCACCATCAACTACTTCAATGACGCTGAAATCAACATATGTCTTCATACCTTCGATGTCGACGACCAAGTTTGAGACACGGCCAATAGGTTGAACCTTGGGCTGATTTTCTATTCATAGTTGCACAAAGGACCACCCCAATGTTGGCTTTCCCATTAACTGCCAAGTATTTTTGGTCAAAATATTCACATTCAATCAAAATATTCACGTCTGACCCTAGATATAGAATAACAAAATTGAATTCATAGTCCCCTATCTGGATGTTCATTCTCATCTCTTTATTTTTCTTTCTCTTCTAGAGAGAATTTATTGCAAAATCCTTCATGGCTGATTCCGTTGGCACAACAACTTCTCAATCTCTCTGAGAGCCTCAGTATCTCCAGCTAGTGAGATCCAGCTCTCAAAGAACTATTGCAAGGTACCATGTTGTTGGGATGGTCTTGCCTCAACAGAAGGATCAAAAGTAGATGGAATTTCAACAATAGGAAACTTACTCGGATTCCTCTCGATCGCATGCTTGGCCTGAAATAACTTCTCCTTCTCCATCATAATATCAAATGCTTCCTTTTTCTTCCCCACAAACTGAACTTGTTGGTGGGGTCCATCTTCCCTTGTCATCGCACCTGCATGAGTGACAACAACAATGTTGACAACCTGGGTTTTGGGTTCTGCTAGAATTGTCACAACCGTGGGTCCTTGATTTAGGTTTTGAGCTTGGTTTACAGGTGGATTCTAAGTTAGCAGTGGATTCATTGGCTGATTCTAATTCTGTAGCAGGATCTGAGGTTGATTCTGCAACGACTGCTGAGCCTGCACTTGATTTTGGGTTTGGAACTAGTTCTGCAATTGAGGGATGTTTCCGGCCTACCACTTCGTAATCAATTGAGGGAAATTTTTGACATTATGCTTGCTTGCTGCTTGTTGCGCAGTATGTACACTATGCATGGGGACACTCCCTATGATAGTGGCCAAATACCCCATAAGTGTAACACTTGATGGATTCTCTACCTCGTCCGAAGCCTCCTCCTCGTCCCCTAAATCCTCCTTGGAATCCTCCTCGAAATCCTCTAGTTTGCTAATATTGCAGTTGGGATAGCTACTGCAGGGGATTTGGCTGCTGCTGAACATAGTGTGCTTCTTGAACATACTATGGTTGATTCTGAATAGTCGGCACTTGATTATATTGTGGTTGCAGTGCAAACTTTGGTAGTGCTACGAACTATGGCTGCGGTGTGAACTGTGGTTGTGACTACGATGGAATAAACTGCATTTATGGAGGTGGTGTATACTATACTCTCGGTTGTACCATCTACCGATATGACTTTTGGACTGTGCGGGGATCCTCGCCCTTCACAAAATATGAATTGTATGTTCTCTCTTGAAACAATTCGTAATCTTGACAGTCTATATCCTCGTGCCCTATGGAGCGACAAAAGGAGAAATACAAACTTTCTGCCTTCATAATCATCTTCTACATGTAGCTGTATTTTTCATGTCGATGCCCGTATACCTTACATATGTGACACCATGGCATGCCAGCACAACTCAAAGGGTTTGGTGCTCCCGAGAACAATTAGTTTTGAAAATTAGAACAAGTGTCCTTGGTGTGTCCATCCGTATGACACCGCGTACACTAGAGGTCATCATTCTCTTCTTTTTCCTTCTTAATATCCTGCAGCTGGAGTGTCAAATTTTCTAGATGCACTTGAATCTGGTTCATGTCAACTATAGTCTCCCCAATAGGTGAAGCTTCCAATTTCATTGCCATCTCCAGAGCCTCATTCTGCGTTGCAATAGTTTGCTACATTAACGGCTGTCTGATGTGAGAAACCAGTGCAGCGATGAACCACTGCTTGTGTTGAACATCGGTCATTTTGAAGCTGACTGAAGCCATTAATGTCTTAAACTGTTGATCAAAATCCTTAATAGTTTCATTCAAAAACTACTTGATTTCCTTGAGTTCTGTAATATATTGGGCCTCATATCTAGGTTTCTTAAATTCCTCAAATAGTCCTTCTTGGATCTCATTCAGTGTTTTTGCCACTATCCCCTAAGGAACCTGCATGAATCTCATGTCCTAGTCAAGTGCGCGACCCCTAAGGGTGGTTTCCAATTGGCTTCTCTTAATGTCGTCATCCACACTTTGTCTGGAAGTCCAAACTGCTTCACATAAGAACTAGTACTACTCTGGGTCATCGGTCCCGTTTTGATGGAATATTGGTAACTTCATATCGGTCCTACAAACATTGTTCTACTGATCGAATGCTACTGGCATGTCGGATAAGGTGACGTAGAATGCACTTTTCTACCTGTTGGTGGAGTAGTGCGCGGAGGTGTGGAAACGTTACTGCTAGGGTTCGAGCTTCTCACTATCCTGGGAGTAGCCTGGTTCTGGTCATCCTCGTCTCCACTGTAGGGTCGCTTCATCTCGAGTGGTTGTTCTTCGCGGTCTTGCATCACAATCACAGCAGGACCTTCTCCTGTCCTCTACCTCTTCTCTTGTTGAAATCTTGATCCTCCCCTTATACAACCACTTGTTTCTTTGTTGAACCTAAAAAATTCCTTAGAACTCATACCCATCTATCCCTTATCTTTCCATTTGTCTCCCCCCTTTTGTCACAGTGTCCACGACCCTCACACATCAGGGTTCCACTACTTGAGGTGCATTTTTAGAATACCCTTCTCGCAGACAAGCATATTAATATATAATTGCAGAGATAGCAAGAACCTACCTCATGGCCCATTGAATAACTCTCTTTCTGCTTTGTTGTATGCCTTATTGGTATCGACTGCAAACTGAGTGATGTATCCTTCCAGAATATTATCCAGCCATACTTCAATAGCTCTCCATGCTTTGTTATCAGTTTCTTCTAGCTTCTGGATCAGACCAGGGGTCCAGGATGTCGGCTCTCCTCCTTGATGGTTATTCTTTGTATAAGTGAATTGTGCTAACCATTCATATAGTATGACCATGAATTCACAAAAGAAACATTCCTATGGATCATCGTAGATATATCTGTTCAACCACATGGTTGTCGACAACTTCATATTCTAATTCTCTGTTTCAGTGAAATCTTGCAGCTTTAGGTCAAACCAATCTTCAATCTCCAATTTTTTTGGATACCGCAACATATCCTCCCTTCAGTTGCAACGAGGTCTCGATAATGGAACCATTTGTTAGTGCAACCCACCATCAAATCCTCATTGATAGGGGTTCCTACTCTGTTGACGTCCAATCAGTGCAATCTCCCTGAGCACCGTCCTAGACAGGTTTGACCCCTCTTGGCAACACCTGCAAAGCGCGGATGAAGTCTCACTTGAGATGTCGAGGGTGAGCTGTCAAAACCAAGTTTATGATAGTAAGAAGGGAGGGCATGGCATCAAGGACTTACGAAATAACCAACAGATGCTAAATAGACCATTTTTTAGAATCACATCACATATCTATAGGCATAACTAGTAGATCGCTAGCAGAACACATTACTTCATTCATCACAGCAGTTACATTCATTCATATAAAATATCCAGTAAATATCCATCATTATCATTGCAGATCATAAAAATAGGAAAATTAGAGACAAAAGCACTTTAGAGAAACATCTACCATGTCATATTACTTTTGTGAAATAGATTCACAACATGCAGTACATCTTCACAGTAGGAGACTGAAAACCGATCGACTCAGACAGAGCCAAAAACCTACTCATAATAGATGCAGATGCAAAAAGATACTGAAAATACAAGTTATCCTCAAAATTATCTCCCAAGTTGATATCTACTATTGCAACTCTAGCTCTATATATAGGCTTGTGCCTTTACATCCAAGGTGCACTTCTAACTAAATTCTAACAAACTAGTGACCTATATCCACATAATGTGGTCAATCAATACAAAATTGCATAAAGAATTCCAAAAACGGTTATTCTTCCATCTATTGCATTGTTGTGGTCCTTCGCGATGGCATGTGAGCTTGCGCAGCCTCCGCGGTGCTGTGCAACTCACTTACCCAATACCCCTACCAACAGTTTTGTAACTACTGCAAAATGGTACACTACAACAAATTTGATTTTTAGCCATTTTCTTCTACCTCCAAAGGTCACTTCTGGGGGTGGTTTTGATTTGAAGGTGGTCATTACAAAACCGCCCTTAATAGAAGCAACACTAAAAGTTTTGAATTTCATGGGAGGTTTTGGAGGAGATCAAAACCACCCCTAAAAGTGAATTTTTTGGGTGATTCTAACCCACCCCAAAAGTGACTTTTAAGGGCAGTTCTAAACCCCCCTCATAGACACCTATTGGGGTGGTTCCAAACCCTCCCCCAAGTCCTTATTACAAACCTTTGGGGGCGGTTACAAACCCCCCTTGTAGGTACCTACGGGGGCAGTTTCAAACCCCCCATGTAGGTATGGGGGTGGTTTTAAACTACCCTCATAGGTACGGGGGAGGTTCTAAACCCCCCTCATAGGTACATATGGGGGTGGTTTCAAACCCACCCCCATAGGTTCATATAAGGTAGGTTCTAAAACCCCTTCATACTAACCTTTGGGGGCAGTATTAATAACCCCCCCCAATAGCATCGACACTAAAAGTTTGGAATTTTAAGGGAGGTTCTGGAAGAGATCAAAACTGACGCTAAAATTTACTTGTGGGGGCGGTTCAAAACCCCCGTTAAAAGTATTTATTACAAAACTTTGGGGGTGGTAATAAACCCCTCTCGTAGGTACCTATGGAGGTGGTTCAAACCCCCCATAAAATTATTTATTACAAAAATTTGGGGGCAGTTATAAACCCCCCTTGTAGTTACCTACGGATGCAGTTAGAAACCCCCACTAAAACTCTTTACAAACCTTTGGGGGTGGTTATTAACCCCCCTCGTAGGTACCTATGGAGGCGGTTCAACCCCCCCCTAAAACTCTTTACAAACCTTTGGGGGTGGTTATGAACCCCCCTCATATAAACTTACAAGGGGGTTTGGGGGTGGTTACAAACTCCCTCTGGTAGGTACCTACGAGGGAGGTTTCCAACCTCTGCCCCATAGGTTCCTATAAGGGTGGTTCTAAACCCACCCTAAAACTCCATCTTACTAACATTTTGGGGCGGTATTAACAACCACCCACCGCCAATAGCAATGATGCTAAAAGTTTGGAATTTTAAGGGCATTTATGGAAGAGATCAAAACCAACACTAAAAGTGACTTTTGGGGGCGGTTAAACACCCCCATAAAATTCTTTATTACAAAACTTTGGGGGCGGTTTAAACCCCTCTCATAAGTACCTACAGAGGTGTTTCAAACTCCCCTTAAAGTATTTATTAAAAAACTTTTGGGGCGGTTATAAACCCCCTCATAGGTACCTGAGGAGGAGGTTCAAACCCCACGCTAAAATTCTTTACAAACCTTTGGGGTAGGTTATGACCCCCCCTCATAGGTACCTACAGAGTGTTGATGAAATTGTAACTTCAGAATGTATTCACTTATGTATCTTATGTATTGTACCCCGATGTTTATTTCGGGAAGTGTTTGTAATGTAATTGAGTCATGTCATGCCTCGATGTTCCTATCGGGAGGTTCTATAATGTAAACAAGTCATTTCAAGTCATTGTGGGTAACCCTCCTATTGATCAAGGGTTAAAGTCCCCGCAGTTCCGTGGCACTAGGGTTATTAGAATCTCCTAGAGAAGTCGGCCCTAGTAGGGTTTTTTTAAATCAGGAATTAGTATAAATAGAGAGTGATCCTCTCTATTTATCACACACTCATTCACACTTAGTTGTAGCGCATAGCTAAGGAAGAAGAAGACACTGGAGCTAGGAAGAAAGAGGTTACTGCTGTTGGGAGATCATCTTACTATTTTGGGGTTTTAATTTTGGTGTTGATTCTATCTCTGAGGAAGTTGTAGGGTTTTCTCCATTTATGGTTTCCCTGAGGAAAAAATTGTGTTCATTGTCTCTTGTGTTTGATTTTTGTGCTTGTTATTCTCTTAGTTAAAGATCCTAATATAATGCTAGCTTAATGTTAAAATCTAACATGGTATCAGAGCTAACCTGAGAAGAAGACACTGTGTAACTGCGGGAACTAGGGATTTCTAATTTGTGGATCTCTCTCCACATATTTTTCAGCAAAATAAGGTTGGACTAACTCTCATCCCTAGGGCGCATCTTTCTGTCGAAGCAGAATCCAATTCTGAGCTTTTTTTAGTTTTGGACCCGACGCTACTACCGGAAAGTAGGGATTTCCACATAAGTGGAATTTTTCAGTGAGCCCGGGCCTGGATTGATCTCCTCCTCAAAATTGAAGTTTAGATATCAAGATTAAAGCATTTGGTTGGACAGAACTCTGAAAAATCCAAACCCTAATCTACTCCTAAACCAGCACTGCAGAAATTCAGCTCCAAATCCAGATCTGACATCTTGACCTAGTAAGATCTAAATATTTTGTATTTCCATTTGAGGTTCTTAGTTAAGATGTCTCATCATATGAAGCTTGATGAAAATCTTGAGGGATCTGATAACTTCCAAGCCTTGAAGTATAGGATCTCCCTGGTCTTGGAAGAAAATGAGTTGGACTCCTATATCAATGAGGAGGTTCCAGTTCAAAAGGGAGATGAGGATAAGGCCTTACACAAGAAGAAGTTGGTTATGGAAAAGAGGATTATTTCTGATTCAATCAAGGATCACCTCATACCACAGGTGTCCTCCCTAAAGACACCTAAAGCTATGTTTGATTCCCTAACCAAATTGTTTGAAGGGAAGAACATAAACCGAAAGATGACTCTGAGAAACCAACTAAAGAATGTAAAGATCCAGAATGCAGAGACGATCCAATCTTACTTTACAAGGGTCTCTTATATCAAGGAACAGTTGGAAGCAGTAGATGAAGAAGTGGAAAATGCAAAGATTGTAAGGACCACCTTGAATGGTCTTCCTAGATCATGGGACTCCTTTATTGAAGGAATCTGTGCCAGAAAGAAGTTAGTCAATTTCAGTAGAATTTGGGAAGAATGCTCACAAGAAGAAGCTCAGATAGTAGCTCGAGAAGGAAATATGGGAAGTGAAGATCAAGCTCTCATAGCTCAATCCAAGAAATCCAGAAGGGACCATCATCATCATTCTAAAGGTAATCACTCTTCCTACAAGAAATCTCATCTCAGATTTTATACTTGTGATGAAAGAGGGCACTTTGCCAGATATTTTCCTAGAAATAAAAGAAACTCTCACAAGAAGAAAAACAACAAGAGAACATCATGCTCATGCTGCAGAAGATTATGAACCTTCCACAAAGAGAAACAAGCAAGAAAGTGATGATTCCTCAAGTGATGAAGAATATGTTTTGATTTTTGTTGTCATGGGAAACATCACACATGGAAGTAATGATTGGATTATAGATAGTGGGGATTCCAAACATATAACAGGATTCAAAGAGTCTTTTGTAAGACTATCGAAACATGAATCACCTCACAAGGTGAAGCTCGAAGATGACTACCAGTACCCAATAAAAGGTTGTGGGGAATCCTCATATAAGCTGGACTCTGGAAAATCCATGAAGATGAAGGATGTATTGTTTTTACTGGGACTCAAGAAGAACCTCCTCTCCATATCTGCATTAGATGCAAAAGGCATGAGGGTTGCATTTGTAGATGGCCAAGTTCTCATGTGGCCAAAAGGAAATACCTTCGATGATGCAGTAGTGATTGGGGAACAAGAAGGAGGTCTATACAAATTGAAGGGCCATCCAGAACAAGCCTTGGTCCATGACACAGTAGAGCCAAATGAACTTTGGCATAGAAGGCTTGCACATGTGCATTATAGAGCACTACCACTTGCAAGCAAAGTTGTTGAAGGTCTTCCAAAAATTCAAGCAAAACATGATGGAGTCTGCAAAGGATGTATGAAAGGAAAGACTACAAAGAAGACATTTCCAAGTAGTGAGAGAAAGGCAAAAGGAATCTTGGAAATCATCCACTCCGATGTATGTGGACCAATGTCATCAAGCTCACTAAGCGGGTATGTATACTATGTTTCTTTCATTGATGATTTTTCTAGGAAGACATGGACTTACTTCATGAAGAACAAAGATGAAGTTTTCAGCAAGTTCAAGGAATTAAAAGCCTTAATCGAGAACCACACTGAAAAGAAGATCAAGAACTTTCGATCAAATAATGGAAAAGAATTCACTTCAAATGAATTCAAAGACCTATGCAAAGATTCACGGATTGAGAGGGAGTTGTCCACTCCATATAATCCACAAAAAAGTGGGATTGCAAAAAGGAAGAACAGAACTATCATGGAATCTACAAGATCTATGCTTCATGATCAAGATCTTCCCATGCATCTATGGGAAGAAGTTGCCAGAATAGTGGTGTATGTATAGAACTGTACTCCAGACAGAGTACTCGAGAATAAGACACCTGAAGAAGTATTTTCCAGCAAGAAACCAGAAGTCAACCATCTCAGAATATTCAGCTGTCCAGTGTACATACACATTCCAAAAGAGAAGAGGACAAAATTAGATCCTTCAAGAAAGAAGGGTATATTTGTGGGATACTCTAAAAGCTTGAAGGCTTACAGAATATACTTCCTAGGATTCAAGAAGATCGACATCCGCAGGGATGTGACATTTGATGAATACTTGGCTTACAACAAATCCAGAAAGAGACCGACTGAAGAACCTGAAGAAGCAAAAGCACCCAGAATTCATGATACAACCATGAATGAAGAAACTCAAGAAGAAGATTGAGAATTTGAAGAACCTCAAGAACTTGTAGATCCACCTCAAGAAAAGAATCCTCATAAGAGGAAACCTACTTGGGTACAAGAAGCTATCCAAGGTGCAGAAAGATATGGGGCTCCAAAAGAGAATCACAGAGAAAGAAAGAGGACCAGATCCTGCTCTGGGTATGTAGCATTATTATGTGATTTCATTGATAAAGAACCTTCCAATTATGAAGAAGTGGCAGAACGAAAAGAATGGAAGGATGCTATGTTCAAAGAGTACCAATTGATCATGAAGAATGATGTTTGGGATGTTGTCCCAAGACCAGAAGGGAAGTTGGTTGTAACTTCCAAATGGATCTACAAGATCAAGCATGCTGTAGATGGTAGCATAGAAAAATATAAGGCAAGATTTATTGCTCATGGCTTCTCCCAAAAGAAGGAATAGATTATGAAGAAAATTTTGCACCTATAGCCAGATACACTTCCATCAGATCAGTACTTGCTCTGGCTGTAGTGATGAAATGGAAGATACACCAGATGTCAAGACTGCTTTCTTGAATGGTGTAGTGGAAGAGGAAGTGTATGTGGAGCAGCCACTCAGTTTTGAGACACATGACAGGGAGTCTCATGTATGTAGATTGAAGAAAGACCTATATGATTTGAAATAGGCACCCAGGTCATGGTATGATAGAATTGACAGCTTTCTATCCAGTTTGGGCTTTACCAAGAGTAAAGCAGATTCCAACCTTTACTACAAGGTTGAAGATGGCAACCCAGTGATGCTCCTACTGTATGTAGATGATCTGTTTGTTACAGGTATGAATGGGTTGATTTCTGATATGAAGAGGAAGCTTGCTGCTGAGTTCGAAATGAAGGACTTGGGTATGATGCATTATTTTCTAGGCATGGAGGTGTGGCAAAATGCAGATGGAATTTCCCTAGGACAAGGGAAATATACGGCAGAGATCCTCAAGAGATTGGGGATGATGGAATGCAAGGCCATGACCACACCTATGGCATCGAACCTGAATCTATTGAGTGATGCTTTATCAGAAGCAGTTGATGCTACGATGCATCGTCAGATGATTGGGTACTTGATGTACCTAACGAACACGAGACCAAAAATTTTCTTTGTTGTGAAAACCTTGAGCCAGTTCCTGACAAATCCAAGACATGTTCACTTGATTGTTGCAAAGCATATTCTGAGGTAAGTGAGGGGTACAATTGATTATGGGCTCAAGTATGAGTTGAATTAGAAGATTAACCTAGAGGGTTATGTTTATTCAGATTGGGCAGACAATGCCATCGATAGGAAGAGCACTTCAAGGTGTTGCTTCAGTATGGGTTCAGGTGTGATCTCTTGGTTTAGCAAAAAGCAATCTTGTGTGGCACTTAGTACAGCTGAATCAGAGTATGTCGCATCTTGTTTAGCTAGTTGTGAGGAAGTATGGCTAAGGAAGCTACTGTCTGATTTATTTGATCTCCAGTTGGATGCTACTTGTATATATTGTGACAACTAGAGTCGTGTGAAGTTGTCGGAGAACCTGGTGTTCCATGACAAGTCAAAGCATATCGAGATCAAGTATCACTATATCGGGGATATGGTGCAGAAGGGAGCATTGAAGCTCCAGTATGTTGCAATAGATGAATAGATAGCTAATGTGTTGACAAAGCCATTGGCTAGAGTGAAGATGGAGTACTTTAGGGAGAAGCTTGGTGTTCTCTAGATTGAGGTTCCTTCCAAGGGGAAGTGATGAGTCCATGAGCCATTCTGACATGGCGAGAGGATTGGTTCCTTCCATGGTCATATGTAAGGGATGCGCCATTCTGTCATGGTGAGAGGATTGGTTCCTTCCATGTCAGATATGAGTGTTGAGCCATTCTGATATGACTATGGGATTGGTTCCTACATGATCAGATATAAGGGCTATTGCCATTCTTGGAATGGAGGTGCCTGGTCAGTTATCAGGAATACTCAGTCTAGGACTAAGGGCCTTTCTGATATGGCTGTAAGATGTAGTCTTACATGATCAGATGTGAGTGCATGGCCATTCTAATGTGATTAAGGGATTGGTTCCCACTTGATCAGATATAAGGCTTGATGCCATTCTCTGGGAGAATGGAGGTACCTAGTTAGTTACCAGGAAAGCTCGGTCTGGGACTAAGGGCCATTCTGGTGACTATGGGATGTGTTCTCACATGATCAGATATGAGTGTTGGTCCATTCTGATGAGTCAAGGTCATATGTAAGGCTGGGCCATTCTGACGAGTCATGGTCATATGTAAGGGCTGGGACATTCTGACGAGTCAAGGTCAGATGTAAGGGCTGGGCCATTCTAACGAGTCAAGGTCAGATGTAAGGGCTAGTCCATTCTGACATGGTGAGAGGATGAGGTTCCTTCCATGGTCAAATGTAAGGGCTGGGCCATTTTGACATGGTGAGGGGATTAAGTTCCTCTCATGGTCAGATGTGAGTGTTGGGCGTGCCTTTCTGATGAGTCAAGGTTAGATGTAAGTGTTGGATGGGAATTCTGACTTAGGGTCAGATATAAGCATTGAAGAAGACCTACATGGAGGTTAGGCCTACACCCAGCATGAAAAAGGGCTGGCTCTATAGAACTTCCAGTGACGAGAAGAATCATGAGATAGCACCCGTGATGATCCAGTGATGATGATTCAGTAGTGATTATCCATATCCAATGATGTTTCTCTAGTGATGATCCAGATCGAGTGATGATCCAGATCCAATGATGATCTAGATCCAGATGAAGATGAATTGCAGATGAAGATGAATTGAAGATGAAGATGACTTGAAGATGGTGAGGACTCAAGGATGATACAGATGATACAGATGATACAGAGAAGAAGACTTTTGATGATAAATTGTGTCGAGAGAATACCTTCCTAGTTAAGAGGGAGTGTTGATGAAATTGTAACTTCAGAATGTATTCACTTATGTATCTTATGTATTGTACCCCGATGTTTATTCTGGGAAGTGTTTGTAATGTAATTGAGTCATGTCATTGTATAAAAGAGTCATGGCATAAAAAATTCATGTCAAGTCATTGTGGTTAACCATCCTATTGATCAAGGGTTAAAGTCCCCGCAGTTTCGGGGCACTAGGGTTATTAGAATTTCCTAGAGAAGTCAGCCCTAGTAGGGTTTTGTCAAGTCAGGAATTAGTATAAATAAAGAGTGAGCCTCTCTATTTATCACACACTCACTCACACTCAATTGTAGTGCATAGGTGAGGAAGAACAAGAAACTGGGGCTATGAAGAAAGAGGTTACTGTTGTCGGGAGATCATCTTACTATTTTGGGGTTTTACTTTTGGTGTTGATTCTATCTCTGAGGAAGTTGCGGGGTTTTCTCCATTTATGGTTTCCCCAAGGAAAAACACTATGTTCATTGTCTCTTGTGTTTGATTGTTGTGCTTGTTATTCTCTCAGTTAAAGATCCTAATATAATGCTATCTTAATGTTAAAATCTAACACAGAGGTAGTTTGAAACCCCCCAAAAAATGCTTTACAAACCTTTGGGAGTGGTAATTATGAACCCCCCTCATATAAACTTACAACGAGGGTTTTGAACCCCTCCCATTGTAACATACAAGGGAAGTTTTGAACCCCGCTTGTAGTGACATATGAAGTCAGTTTAGAACCCCCCTCATAGCCATAATAAATCATAATAAATTATCTTTTATTAAAAATATCGATATTGCAATATCATTAGGGAACAAAGGAATTGAACCTTCAACCTCCTTGTATATAAAGCGCTCTTCCATTGATCTAGAATCCTTTAAGAATTGGAGAATCCATAAATATTAACACCAAGATTGCATCATTTATAATTCTAAGAAAGTACTAATAATCCCAACATTGTTTATGACTCGAGAGACCTAATAAAGTAGTCTGAATGGCCCTGGCCTTCTTTAGATATATGCTAACCACTTCAAATCGTATGATGTAATCAAGATAATGTATATCTATGTTAGGAAATTCACATTTAGACTCTTAAACATATAATTATGCATCAGTTGACCTCAAGTTGGAATTTAAAAAGAAGAATATTATGCCACCCAGGAAAACACTTAGTTTTCTTGATTATGATCGTGCCACTATATAGCACACAAAGTAACATCAAATAAATGCATTTTGGAGCTCTGTAGATTTGAATCTTATGTTGTTTCATTACAAAGAGTTGTATATAATTTTACCTTTTGTCTAGCGGGCTTAAGATAGGAAGAAGAGGGGGACTAGTGCAATCAGCTATGGTTAGTTTATCTTTACAATTATCTATTATATAAGATGGTTTTCTTCACAAATATATTGAATACATAAATCTTGTTTGTCATTATTTCTATCTTACTGTGATTTGTTGCTAGGCGGTTGGTTCATCCTCATTTCAATGATGAAACCCAATAAGAAATTTGATTACATAAACTCTTGTCTAAGATTATTTCACTAGATTTCTTTAACATGACTAGCAACACTCCATTTATTAAGATAAAAAGGGAGTTTTGTATATAGGAATTGGAGCATGCAATACATACTGGCATGGGTTCTAAAATTGTCACTTTTAAAATGTAGAGTGAGGCACCTGACACCCCAAGAGGAAGACTTGAATCAATGGGAGGTAGAAGATGGAAGAGAACCGCAAAAATTGAATGGGAGGACCAGCAGATAGGGATTCAAAGGTGTACTTGAAGCTGAAGGGAAGAACTACAACACATGAATTTTCAGGAGCTAAAGATTTGAAACTTTTATCACTCTGAGATAGACCTAGCATTGTTTTCCTGTCTTTCCATAATGGATTGAGCACAATCCATTTTTTTGAATTTGGGTTTCTTTCTCTCCAAAGGAAGCTTGATAAATCTGTTTATGCTTTCTCATGGAGTGGATTCTTTTATATGTTGGTCTATTTCCTATTTATGTAAAGAGTGTCTTTATTTGGTTTCATTACCATGGTTGGATGAGTAATTAAAAATACAATGCACTGTATCTTGTTATGTCATGTGAATCTATTATAAATATGTCAAAAGTCCTTTATCTATAATAGCGTTAATTATTTGGTTATTAAGGGTGATTATTTGGTTATTAAGGATAATAGCAGGGTATACAACCTATGTATGTATTCCCCAACTGTTGTAGTGCTAAGGATACCCAACAGACCAATCGTAGTGGAGGCATCCATGAGTGGAGAGTGTTGGTGGTAGGATAGATGCCCAGTTTTAATAAAATAACATGGAAGGAAAAGGTTTTTCCACTAGATTGAAGGACCTTCATGTGTTGTTGTTGGAAGACATGCTACAGTCAAGAGAGTTAGGCATAGATTCTTTGGAAAAATCCAATGATGATTTCCATGCATAGAATCTTCAAAAAAATCCAATGCTAAGTAGCTGCTCATGTAACCAGGGATATTTCACCTTCTACGGACAAAAGCTGTTCCTCTGGTCTGAATGGTTCAGATCCAGAAGAAATGAGTGAATGACAAAGGATGAAGACCTTCCCTGGATGTCATAGACACCTAGAATGTTGCTTCAATAGTGAACCTGTGTACCTGCAAACAGATCAAACACGCAATCACATCAAAGCTACCAGAACATCATCTACTTATCCATGTTAGTGACTAAGGAATCTAACAACGTGTACATGTGAAATCAAAACAACAGTAATGTGGGACGGAAATCAGCTTTGCATTAAATATGTATGGAGAAGCTTAGAACCATTGCCTTAGTGTTGATAGACATCTCCATGAAACCAACATCTCATCCCCATAAGCTCCAACTTTGCTCTCTATGCTCTCCAATGGCTTGGACTAGGTAGTCAATCCAACAACATAACAATACCTCTATAGTTCTCCCTCTCAACTATGGACATGATATTGTATTTATAAGGCTCAATGGATAGGGATAGTTGAGATATTTGTGGGTGAGGTGGCCTCTAAGATCTTATGATGGGGGATCTCGAGCTCAACTGACCCACTATGATAGGGATAAGGGAGGACATGAGGCTCATGATCTAGAAGGCTCGAGAAACTTCTCTTTTTTCCATTTTACCTAGGGTACCTCTTTTCTGCTCTTATGATAGAGCGGTTTAGATAAGAAACGCTTATGGAAAAAAGGCTGTAGGCAATGACACCGCTTATGGAAAACATGATACAAGCGGTGTGAGCAAGGTACCGCTCATGGGACACAAGACAAGCACGGTGCTGAGTTTTTTCATGTAAGATTGACAAATAGGATAGGTTTCCACTCCAAGTGCTGGGATTAAGGACAAACATGGAAGTTAAAGGTCTTATCGCATGGTGGTGACAGGATTTGGGTATAACATAATGCCCCCCCAAAGCATGAGACTTATAGGGATAAGATAAACGAAAGATTTGAGAGAACAAGTTGTCACTTAGAGATGAAAATGTCAGCTCGATCGGAGAATGTCATCCAGTAGGAATCTGTAGTACATCAATATATTTGACTCATAGAAACAAGTAACCAACTCATGGCTTCAGACCAATACAAGGCAGATCCATGAGAGGAATAAACAAGCATGGCTACTAGAATACAGCGTAGATCCATGTGATAGAGGACTCAAACTTGGACATAGCTACCAGACATACAACATAGATCTATGTCATACAGACACAAATTTGAGCATAGCAATGACCATACAAATGTGGATCCATGCTAGATATACAAAACTCCATCGCAACCTAGGGAAAGCAATGAGCGCTAAACAAATACCCAGGGTCTTCGTCTCATCTTCCACAAAGTACAATTCTATCCATGTGATTACAATGATCTGAAGTCGAACATGGTAGAAACCACTTGATTACCAGCCAATGATGTGAGCTATTAACAAGTGCGAGGGAGATCACCATTGATGTCAATGATTCCCAAGGTACCCTAGTACAATCCACTGAGTGTGAATAGATGTCCTGATGTCGAAAACCCATTCAATTCTATCGATCAAAGGTCAATGATGTGAACCTATGTTGAGAGTGAGAGAATATCTCATTAAGGCATATAGATCGCAAGGTACTAAGTTTTTGTTTCTAAGACTATTTCCCGGATGATGAGTTGATGTCAACGGGAATAGTCTCGTCGAAGGAGGGCCATGATGAGTCCCACATCGATGACACGAAACTTAGAACATAGTTCTGGAATGATGTGAATGTCGTAACCACAAGACTGACTCAAAAAACTGGCACAGAGATTGTTTTGATTGCAGAGGTAAGCTTCTTCAACTTCCATTTGAACATTGGGTGACACGACACAAGACTTGGTAGCATGACTAAACGGGACAAACTCATAATGCGACAGTGGACAATGCATTCTTTTGAAATACTCAAAGGAGTGACATGACTCATGAAAGTGGATCATCATGGATATCAGCTGAATACCCAATTGACTGAAATGATATGCAGAAAAATGCCATGTTAAAAGGTAACGACAAACTATTGCCATTTATTTGCAAAATGTTTCTCTTCCCATCTCCCTCATCATGATCGATGAGTGCCTCTTTTCAATTTTATGAGTTCAAAGAGGGTAACAAACACTCAGTGTAGCTCATTCGAAGACAAGTCCAAACTCATATGTTTTACGAACATGAGAGAGGATGGGTTTGTTCCCAAAAACGGGTCTCTGAATGTTTAATTTAACGAGTCCAATGAAAGAAAACTCAGTATCATTCATGTTTAGAGAGTCTGAACAATTATGGAACAACACTCCAAAGGGTCCTTTTTCATATGATTTAGTCCCTAAGGCCCAAAAAAGTGTAAAATCATACCTTACAGGACTCTTCCAGTCATGATTGGTTGGAGTGTTCCTTTTTCGTAAATAGTCTATCCAAACCGAAAAAGAGATAACCTACTATCGGAGAGACGAATCTTCAAATATTTTAACGAGCGTGAAGAAGACAAGATCACTCGATGACATTTTCTTATTTAAGGAGCCTGAAAAGAGTTTAAAGAGGACTCCATGATGTTTCTTTACACAATGTTAGTTTTTACGAGCTTAGAAAGAATTGAAAATGGACTCAGACCTTTGATACTAGGTTTCAAGAGTGTGACCAAAGTGTCGTAACAAATGCTCATCGACTTTTTCCGTTTTATGGTAGTACGAAAAAGTCAGAAACGAACTCCCAAAACTTTACTACTATGGTTCTTCTATCCTGCAATGACTCGAAAATAAGTGTTAAATGCATTGATAACTGACATTAAGGGATTACGACTGATAGATTTTGAGTAATAAGTGATTTTAAGTGAAAACTATAACATGTCAAACCCAAAAGTGTGTATAAAAGTCATGTAAATAGTGAAAAAACAAAACATTTTACTATTTACCCATAGTGGAGAGCATTTGGGGCACTTTCTTAGCCAGATCTTCAACTGCTGATATCGGGAGTTTCCACCGTCGGATTCGATCGTCATTAGCTCTAGGTAACAGTTCAAACCCTACTCTTTCCTTTCATATATACATACTTTTACATGGTGTTTATATGTCTCAAATGGTGAATTTATTTTACATGAGTTTTATGTGTCTTTAAATGTTTATTTACAATGAGCCATGTTTGATTTTAATGTCATGAGTGGGTGATATGCCAATCTAGGATGTAATTAGCTAATGAGTCAGCAACCACATTATGTTCCCTAGGGATATGCCTATAGGTGATGGTTTAAAATGACATTTCTAACAAGCATACCCTCAGGAAGAGGCGGAGAAGCACTAGGCTCCTAATGGTATAAACATGGTTTAGATGACAAACCACGAGTTGTGAGTCCATCAAGAATACCAAATTGTGAACATCTTGGGAGGAAGTTTCAGTCAGAAGACCTATGACTACTTGATACTCGGCGATATTGTTGGTAGCGGGACCAATACAAACCGCTCCTGAACTAACCAAATATTGAGCTAGAGAATAAAGGACCCAAGCAACTGAGGCGAGATTCAAGGTGTGATGGAAAGCACCATTAGTGAAGCCATAGAAAGCCATCTGCTCTACATGACCAAAACATGGTATAAACAGATACGGACACTAAACTCAAAACCATATTGAAAATACTCAAAGCACACTGAAAGTCAAGCAATATACATATATACAAGATACTATCCAAGAAAGACCTAGGCATAGTACCTCTTCAGGTACAACCCATTGCGAGGTTGCCCTAAAAGGATTCCATCATAGTCTACGAGCTCGTAGGCCCCTTTATCTAAAACTTTATAAATAACAAAAGGACCGTACCACATGGACTCAAACTTTCCTTTCCACGGTTTGTCATATCTGTGATCATAAGTCAAAACTAGGTCACCCTCGTTAAAGGCATGAGGTTGGATGGATTTATCATACTGGGCCTTGACGCATTTCTTATGTGCCTCATTAGCCAAGGAAACATCTCTTCTAGCTTCGTCAAGGTTATTCAAGTACAAAAATATTTCTTCCTTTGCAGAAGTGTCTGGGAGAAGTTCGACGGCAAGTTGGAAGGATGGAATCTAACATTGAATCGTAAGACAACTTCGAGTCCATAGACAAGATGGAAAGGTGTGAAACTAGTAGCTGTTTTCGCTGAAGTCCTATAAGGCCAAATAGAGGAGAAAATAACATGGTGCCAGCTGGATTTATGGTCTCCAACCATTCGACGAAGCATAGTTTTCAAAACTTTGTTAATGGCCTCTACCTGACCATTAGCTTGAGAATAATATGGCGTATAGTTTTCATGGCGAAAACCTAGCTTGGCACTTAGTTCCTCCATCATTTGATTATGGAAATCTAATCCATGATTAGTGACAATGGACTATGGGACTCCAAATCTAGCTATGACATGATTGAACAGGAAGAGAGAAGAAGTCTTACCATCTTCCGCATATGTAGGCATGGCCTCAGCCCACTTTGTAAAATAGTCAATGGCTATGATGATATAACCATGCCCCCCGGCTGGGTAGGCTTACAATGCATAAAATCAATCCCCCATTTGGAAAATGGGCCAACGGCAATGACATGGTGTAGCAAAGCAGGATGAGTGCACTTTTTGGGATAAAAATGTTGACAAGGTGAGCATTTCTTAACAGCCTCATGACAATCTTTGAAGATTGAAGGACAAAAATAGCCAGCGTGAAGGATTTTCTAGGCTGTATCCATCCCATACAAATGACCACCACATGCTCCTGAGTGGCAATCATTCAACACACGTTTATCCTCCTCATGAGTGAGGCATCACCGGAGAATAGAATCAATCCCACGTCTATACAAGGTATCATTCAGGGTGAGGTAGTATTTTGCATGGTGACGGATACGGTGGCGATCGTCATGGGATATATGTGGCTGAAATCTTTGTGTCTGGAGATAAATAATAAAATTTCCATACCATCGATCGATAGTGCTTATCAGGAACATGAATTCATCCGGAAATGAATCACTGGGCTCAGATTCTGTCGAAGCACAGGGAAGATCACACATGAGCTCAGCAAAGACCAAGGATTTCTTTGACATGGCTCTAGAAAATTCCATATCAAACTCCTGTAGTATGAATATCCATCGAGAGTAGATGCCCCCGAGCATATGATGAGCCAGGATGTAATACATAGGGTTCTGTTCTGCCAATACAGTGGTTATGCAGAGCAAAATTTAGTGATGAAATTTTTGTACAACAATGACTGTAGCCAATGCTAACTTCTCCACATGTGAATATCGGGTTTCAAAATCCATAAGATTCTCACTAGCATAGTAAATCACGTGCTCTTAACCGATGGGATTTTCCTGCACCAAAACCATAGCAATGGTAGTAGCTGAGGCAACAATATACAAGAGAAAGTCCTTTGAATAATATGGGGGGTGTATCACGGGTGAATGAGTCAAAGCGTGTTTGAGATTATCAAAGGAGCATTAGGCTTGGTCATTCCAAAAGAATGGGGTGTCCTTTTTAAGGAGACGCATATAGCTGTGCGTTTTCTCTGCAAAATTGCACACGAAATGGTGGAGAAATTTTTCCTTCCCTTGCAAACTTTGGAGTTCGAGGAGATTGGTTTGGGCTAGTAGAGCTGAAATGGTAGCAATTTTCAAGGGGTCTATCTGGATGCCATCCTTAGAGAACACAAAACCTAACAGACGTCCTGTCTCAACGCAGAAAACACATTTATGCGGATTGAACCATATATTATAATGATGACATCTTAGGAATATGTCTCTAAGATGACCAAGGTGGTCCTCCCGTCGCTGTGAATGAGTAGGGAGGTCGTTAAGGTACGGTTCAACAATATGTTTAATATCATGAAACGCATAGGACATTGCACATTGGAATGTGGCTCCAGCATTTTTCAAGCCAAAAGGTAACTTCCTATATGCAAAGGTTCCCCATGGAAAAATGAATGCCATCTTGTGTTGATCGGTGGGTAATATCTCAATCTGATTACAGCTAGAGAATCCATCCATGAATGAAAAGATGACACTTTTGGCACAGTTGTCGATAATCTGATCGATGTGCGAAGTAGGAAAGTTGTCCTTGGGACAAGATTTACTCAAATCTTTAAAGTCGATACACACTCTAATGGTTCCCTTATTTTTATTGACAGGGACAATTTTCCATACCCATTTCGTCAGGGGTATGGGATAAATAAACCCGGCTTTGAGAAGTTTCTCTATTTTAGCTTTAATAGCTGCAGCCTTCCGTGGATGGACTTGCCTTAGTTTTTTCCTGACAGGTTTAGCCGTGGGATAGGTTTTAATTTCATGGACCATAATGGATGGGTCAATCCCTGGCATTTCTTCATAGGACCAGGAAAAAATATCACGGAATTCTTTGAAAAGTTCCTTATATGCTTCAGATTCATCTACCAAGTAGTTATGCCCAACATGAATATGCTTGATGGTACCAGGCTTGGCTGATATGTCAATCGAATTCGTCTTAGTAATCTTGCAAAGGTTTTCTTCAGAATCTGTGTCTTGCAACAATATGGGACTTTGGGGTGCGTTGACAATATCAGTGGAAAACAGGGATTCATAATCATGGTTAACCAAACTGGTGTTGGGGAGGAACATGGATCTATGATGGTGATCCTCCCAAATGGACTCATCTGTATTCATGATCTCCATAATGGACTCATCGGAAGGAAAAGTCTCTGAGAGATAATCTATAACATGGAGAGACAGTTCTAACCACTGAGGTAGGTGGTAAGGATTTGAAGCCACTAGATCAAGGTCATCAATGTGATCATCGAAAAGGGATTAAATGGTGTCATTCATTGCTTTATGTGGACTCAATGAGGTGGAATCAACAACTTGTTTTCCCTTAGGATCATGGTCAAATGACGCAATCATATTTACTGTCATAGTGTCCGTGTTAGGAGAAGTGGATGGAAAAATCCCCATAAGGGATGAATCCCTCAACATGTCTACCCCAATCGACTGGTAAGGAGGAGGGGAATGGCCTAAAATAGGAATGTTATTAGCTGTAGAGGTAGTAACATCTGAGGTACAAAAATCAAGCTGGTTGATGGTAACAATTCTCCCTAGATGTATAAATTGGACAGTTCGGAATAATGTCAAAGCGACAATAGTCATGGCATAAAAACAATATCTTCCTAGAAGGAGGTTGTAATCTAATGGGGCATCTACTACTTCTGCTTGAATAGAAACAGTTTTTCCCCCAAGTTCGACTACAAGGGATGATATGAGACCTTGGGGCTGGAAAACTCATCCATCAAAGGATTTGAGAGTCGTAGGTGATGTTACAAGCTCGGGAGAACCAAGACCTTTCCAACAAGACAGAGACAAAATCGAAGTCAAAGCTCCTTCATCTAGAACAGTTCTAAAAACCTTCTTTCCAACTACTTTCAAAATGATTTGAAAAGCAAGTTTATGAGGTAGCCTAGACTTATAGTTCTCAATATTGAAATGAATCAAATTAGTATTATCCGGGTCTAAAGCTCCTAATGTAATTAACAGATTTTTGCGTTGTATAGGACAACTTTGGAGCACTTCTAAGGTAGACATTGCACATGGTGCCTGAGCGAGATCTTCAACTACATTATAAAATTGAGAGGCTCGGGCATTAGGATTAAAAATATCCTTCCTAAGAGTACTCTTAGGTGGATGTAAAATCATGTCGAGAGTAGGCTTCTCGATGGTTAAGGGGACAGTAGACGAGGATTCCAGAGAACCAGTAGAGAGAGATTTTCCTGAAGAAAAAAGGTATTCTTTCTTGTCTGCGAGTTTGTCATAATTCTGACTTCGAGTTTGTAGACTAATGGTATCTGAGGAAATCATATGAATTTCATCTGATGAACTAGAGTTACCTTGATTAGACTTGTGGTCTATCAGTTGTTGTTGAGAGGGAAAATGATTCGTGAGAACTGCGAGTGCGGGATTTGATTTAAAAAATTGGGAGATTCCGTCCCGACGGGGACACTCTTTTGTGAAATGGTCACCTATGCATAGAAGACATGGATATTTTTCTTTTATTTTCCCTTTATCGTTATCATTGTTGGTTGGTCTTGGATTCTCCTGTTGGTTTCTAGGTTTTTTATTCTTATTTTTACCTTTCCTTTTATTATTACCAGAGGTTTGAGTACTTTGAATAGAATTGACCTTGGCGGAAACCTTAGGAGTCAAAGGAGTAGGGGTGGTAGTCCAGGGTTTCTTGTTAGGTTTAGCTACTGATGGGGACTGGATTGAACCAACAATCCCATCAACAGGTACTTCTGCTGGTGGCTTTGCGGGATCGGTGCTTGGGCGAGGAGCTTGAGGAATCAAGTCATATAGAGTTCCATACTGGGAATAGACCAAGTCTAGATATTGGGCTCGACTAATGGCTGGATCTTTAGTAATGGAATCGCTGCCCATAGCCACATCTCAAGAAATTGGAGGCAACAAATATTTGGTACACCAATCAGCTAATAACTGATCCGGAATAGGAGCCTTAATAAGCCTTCTTTGCCTTCTCCACTCATGGATATGATCGAATATGTGGGTGGAGGTGTTCTGTCATAGAGAAGTTAAGAGATCAGTACCCATTTCATAATGGATGGGGAGCTAAAAGTGTGTAAGAAACATGGTTGCCAAGGAGCCAAAATCCACAAATGAATGTTGTGGAAGTTCAATGTACCACTTCGTGGCTGTACCGGTCAAAGTTCGCTGAAAGATCCATAAGCGAAATGAATCATCCATGAGGGAGCTTGAAGAAAACCACAGATGGAATGTCATGACATGGTTTTTCGGATCATCTCCCTGCTTCCCATTGAACTTTGGAATGTCCGATGGTAACTTTACCAGAATGGGAGGCCACAAAGGATTATGTCGAATGGGTCATTAATCAACTTGGACAAGTCAGGAAAGTCCAAATTTGTTAGGAAAGGTAACTAAGGGTTAGGTTGCACATACTGGTAATATTGATATGGCATATATCTACCAGTAGGACCATAATTAGACTGATAGACAGGTTTTTGTGAGGAAGAACTATCGAAAAATCTTCCCATGGTGGGGTGATTTATAGGATCAGGACCATTAGGGCCACCAGGGCCTCTAGGATCACTAGGATGGCATTGGGACCACCCACGGACCACCAGACCCTCCAGGACCTCTAGGAGGTAAACCCCTAAAGCTACCGAAACCACTAGGAGGAGGGGCACATGACCCTCCAAGGCCATTAGAAGGAGAGCCACTAGGCCCCCCAGGACCACCAGGACCATTAGGACCATAAGGAGGCCACCAGGCCCCCCAGGACCATCAGACCTCCCAGGGGGGGGACCTCCATAAGGCGGTCCTCTGGCACTTCCCGCAGTATGTATAAGTATCCCCCCCATAGCTAGCATGTAAGACCAGTTAGGTTGCCCCCATGGCATAAAATTATTACTAGGATATGGAATTCCAGCATATGACATTCCTGTCGGGTTGGGTGGATAATTAATATTTCCTACAGTTGCAGTATAACCATAACCCCTAGAGGATAGAGTGGTTATAGGTTGTGCCCCCAAGGGATGACCTAAATTGGATGGGGGATTAACCATATTAGTGTGGGTGGGAGGGACATAAACTGTAGATTGTTCTATACTAGAGGTCTGTCCTTGACTAGGTACAATTCCGGTGCCAAATAACATAGGTCATGATGGGGGTTTCCCCCCGACACTAGAAGGTGATGACGAAACAGGAATTGAAGGTTGAGCCCCAGGTGCAGAAGACTTGGGAGGACTAGGAACAGAATTAATATAGGAGGTGGTGGGTTTGGAATTTTGATCTAGGTTGTGTGGAGTCACTGTACGATCTATAATCGGTTCAATGGGTCTCATAGAATCGGCAAGTGAGCGATATCCCACAGGCACAGCTGCGGAACGTGGTGGTGGTGTGCCTAATATATCATCTATTTTATTTTCAATCTTTTATGCACGGGAAATGGCTTCCTGGTATTATGTACGTTCTTCTTCATCTGGAGAGATTTCTTCAGAAAATTTTAAACAAGTGCCAAATGAGGCAATGGCCTGTCTTATAGAGGTATCCCAAAATGGAGCATTGGGACCATAATCCAGGTAGTAGTATCATCAACATGACCTTCTATGGGAGAATGGAATAAGGTATTTCCCCGATAAGGTTGTTGGACCAAGGGAGGTGAGTGTGAAGGATATGGTCCTCCGCTTTCTACAACCACATTATCTCCCACTTGGGAAGTGGTAGCAGCTCCTTGGTTGATAACTTCCATTGGATTTTCTCTTGAAACAAGAATAAAATCGGGTGGCAAGCCCCGTACTCTTCTAGATTGTCTTATCTTATCCATTTTGTGTAGTTCCTATCTAACCTAGGGTCTCAAAAAACTAGAAAACACACCAAAAATTTCCCTACTCAAGCTATAGGTCAAACAAGCAAACTTAAATGACAGGAGGAGTTCAGATAGTTAGGTCTCTCATCAGGATTGTCAAAAAGGTGCCATTCACGATATACCTCAAGGGTACATGCGTATTAATCTCCCCGAATGTTGTTTTCGGTGTATGGCTCCAAGCAAGACGACCAAAGGGCTTTTCTCATATGGATAAGGTATTCTAGTGGGGTCTCCCGATATACTCAAGGTACGTGGGAGATAAAATCGGTAGTAGTGTTGTCTAATGCATAACCATACACAAGGAGCCTTCTGATATACAATCGAGTATGTGAAGTACCTTTCAATATACCTCAAGGGTACGTGAAAGGTCGTTCGATATACCGACGATATGTGGAAGAACTACGTGAGTCCTGGGATGTAATGTGGACAAGTAACAACAACTCCTATGCTTAACGACGCCCGAACACGTCTCTAACCTATCACTCAAATTGCTATGTAAATTTTAACCTATAACTACCGTTAATTTTAAAGTGGACGGTAGGTGAATGCATGGAATTTTGACAAAAAAAAGTAAAACCATGGAGTATGCACATGCAAATATTTCACTTTACCATTCGTGGTATGCCTACCTATGGGAGGGAAAGCGAGTATTTTCTTTTGTTTCAAAACCAAAATTTTCCAAAAAACAATCTTGAACTAATCAAAATCAAAGACAAGCAACACTTTCCAAACTCATTTCTCTTTTCTGAAAGCAATCAAAAGGGGAAGAGTCTCTTTTTCTAAAAGAAAAACAAGAATCACACTACATGCATATGCACTCTATTTTTCAATTTTTCTTAAAACATAGATAAATTTAACTTAAAACTACCATATTTTTTATTTTGATGAGATAGTACTAAATGCAAAAGAGAAAAAATAACATAAAGAGCTTGAAATCTTGTGAAGCCAATCAGAGATCTAATGTCTAATGCTCAATGATAATAATAACCTAATCTCAATCAAAAAAATTTATTTTTTAAAGAAGCAAAAAGAAGTCCTCTATGAAAACAAAAAATTAAATCAAGATGCTAATCAAATGTTTTTCTTTCAGTCTATATAACATAAATGAAAAGAGATCTCACTGACATCCTAAGCTTTTCAAAAAACAAGAAATCCTTTCACAATCACAACCAACAAGCACATAAGTAAATGAACAATCAATAATCCTAATATAGCTTTTGAATTCTTCAATCAAACCAATCTTTCACCGCAAAATTTCAAACCATAAGCATCAGATTCTAACTCACAAGCCTGACAGTGCAGGGTTGAAAGCAAATCAACTCAATATTTTTTGCAAAAATGAGAAAAAAGTGGTCTTGGAACAAGGCCTACCTGACACCGCACTACAGGGGTCTTGACAGAGAAGTTCTGGACTAGCACCGCTTCTGGATAACAAGACTTAGGTGGTGGCACCATGTGCTGCTAACAGGGTTCAGGCGGTGGCACAACTTCTCGCCAACAACATAAGAGAAGTTCCCTTTATAGATCCAAAACACAAAGGAGAACGACAGATCAAGTTTGAAAAAGATCATATCAAGGAAAAATTCGATGGATTGACAGTAAAAAAGAGCATAAAAGGTTGAAATAATTCAGATCTAGATAGATCTGGGAGTTTCAAACCAAAAAACATTGAGTCAGATAGCAGATCTAACTGAAGAGAGTTGGAGATGGAGCTTGTATTCAGACAAGAGTTGAAGAACTGAGGAATATCAGATCAACTGATACATGTAATTACTCCCTAGTGGATTCGCCAGATTTGTAACTAGGAATATTTCACCTTCTGCAGACAGAAGTTGTTCCTCTGGTCTGAATGGTTCAGATCCAGAACAAATGAGTGAACGACAGAGGATGAAGACCTTCCCTGGATGTCATAGACACCTAGAATGCTGCTTCTATAGTGAACTTGTGTACCTGCAAATAGATCAAACACACAAACACATCAAAGCTACCAGAACATCATCTACTTATCCATGTTAGTGACTAAGGAATCTAACAACATGTACATGTGAAATCAAAACAACAGTAATATGGGACGGAAATCAGCTTTGCATTAAAGATGTATGGAGAAGCTTACAACCATTTCCTTAGTGTTAACAGATATCTCCATGAAACCAACATCTCATCCCCATAAGCTCCAACTTTGCTCTCTATTCTCTCCAATGCCTTGGACTAGGTAGTCAATCCAACAGCATAACAATACATCTATAGTTCTCCCCCTCAACTATGGACATGAGCTTGTATTTATAAGTCTTAAGGGATAGGAATAGTTGAGATATTTGTGGGTGAGGTGGCCTCTAAGATCCTATGATGGGGGATATCGAGCTCAACTGACCCACTATGATAGGGATAAGGGAGGACATGAGGCTCATGATATAGAAGCCTCGAGAAACTTCTCTTTTTCCCATTTTACCCAGGGTATCGCTTTTATGCTCTTATGCCAGAGCAGTTTAGATAAGAAACGCTTATTGTTGTTCAGGAATAAACACCTTATAACCAAAGGTCTGGGGTTACCAACATACTTTTAAAACTTGCAGACAATCAGCTTTAAAGTACAGAAAGGAAATAGGAAGATAGAATGTACTCACCCGATTAACAACGGTTGATCCAAGCTTTGTCTTCTCCCGCTCTGCTTCTCCTCCAAAGCTTTCAGGGATGCACCTCCTTCACCTGCAAAGAGTAGATCCTCCAAGTGCAAACTTATACATGTATATATGACAAGTTAGATAAATAATATATAGAGTGCTTAATCATAAATATTCATCAAACCATGACACATGAAATATATTCAACACACATTTGGAATAAGGATTCTCTTTATTAACAATAGTGAATGAGTTAAGGTTACAACCCAACGCCTGAAACAATGACTCCTCTGCAACCAAAGGATTCTGATTTCTACTGCTCCAAAGACTTCTGAATAGATACCACCAACATAACTTTACTCTCCAAGTATGATTGATTAATGCCCTTCCCAAGGTCTCTATTTATACTTAGTGAAATAGAGTAATTTCGAAGGTTGAGGAGGTTGAGACAGTTAACATAGTTATTGATTAGGGCTTAACACATCTCCATTAATTGTGATTTATTATTTTTAATGTCAAAGGAAGGCCTACGTGAGTATTGATACTGGAAACCCGCGTATGACATGTCAGTTGCTATAAGGGAAACTCACGTACAGATATGTACGTGGATTGCAATGATAATACTCGCATACAGTACACGATATGCTGTAGGAAAAGTCACGTATGTACGCGGGTTGCTTATAGAAAAAGTCGCGTACAGCAATTGACATATGAAAAGGTAAAAATGGCAAGCTGGATGGATAATGAATGTATTTCATAACATGCCCATCTATAGTGTTTTAGGAAACCTTCAATCCATAAATGTCCTTTTGTGCACCAACATATGAAATGTCAACACTCGAACGGAGAAGTGCCATTTGGGTTGATAATAGATGCCCCCTAATGTGTGAGGTCAAATGGAAATGATGGCCGAAATACATTATAATATTTATCTCTGGAGAACTTAGAAATCCAATGGAGCAGAGATAGTACTTGAAACAAATACATAATAATGTCATATACAAATTCATATCTGAGGATGCTATGTTCAATATACTAGAACACTAGCTCCTTTACAATATTTGAGTACATCATATAATATGGGTACAAGGCCATGCATATTACAAAGGTGGATCGAAGCCACAATATACAATAATGATGAGTCTTCAAAGATCTGGAAGCTGTGTACATAAGTGTAACATAATCTTGTGCAACTTAGTCCATAGATGAGGAACTAAGGTCTTCATGAACAATCCCAAAGAACCAGTACAATCCAAACCATGTGAATAAATGTAGACTGAAGTCAAACATGGAGCTGATTCAACAGTTTGTCAATCAATAGGTGATAATCGACAACTGAAGCAAAGGAATTCACCAATGATGGAAGTGAATCCTGAGGTACTATCGTCAAAACTCTAGGTCTTCATCATCAGGAAGTACTAAAGCGGAACCATACTGTGATAAGGAAGGCAATAGATCCTCCAACGGATCACAAGAGTGACTAGGAACTGGGCAAAGGAAGGGAGACACAAGAGATAACATATATGACAATGATGGGATCAGGATAGAGATCAAACATTGAGTTAAGTCCTTGAACAGTGAGCACGACACAGAGATGACCCAAGGCAGTTTTTAACTTTGTATATAGAACAACTAGACTTATCTGTCATGTAGGATACATGATCAGATTCCCTAGGTATAACAGACAAGAGGAGGAGTAATAAACTCAAAGTAATAGCTGAACTAAAATTGAACACTGAGACATGGGTATCGAAAAAAACAGAGAGTGCTATGTTCAAGGATGACATGTTTCCACTAACTGAAAACAAGAGAAAACTTCTTCCTTACCTTCCCTGTTAAATTTTAATGAGTGCAGGAAAGTCAACTCAGATCTCTCTTCATTTTTTAACAAGCTTGAAGAGAAGAGAAAATAATTCTTGATAGTAGCACTGATTCGTGGAATTAATGAGCCCGAACTAGTACATGATCAGTCAGTGTTTTCACATTTAGAGAGTCTGAAAACTCCAAAGAAGACTCCAGGGGGGTCCTTTTTCGTCCAATTTAGTCTCCTGAGGCCCAAAAAGTATAAAACATACCACAGAAGAACTCTCTTAACTTCTGTAGAAGAAAATGCGAACCTTTTTCGTACTTAGTCAAGGAGGTCCGAAAAAGGTTAAATTACCACCTACCCAACGTTCCTTCTAAAACAACATATAGCTTGAGTTTTACGAGTGTGAAGGAAAGTAAGATCACTCGGAAAGATCCATTTGAGTACGAGAAATGGGGCTTACAACAATAAACTCGATGCTTTGTTCTTTAATGTTTAACGAGCATGACAAAGACATAAAGTACACTCTGAATCTTTTTCATGTTTAGGTCCAGAGCACGAAAAAGAGAAAACTAAGCTCATACTAGGATTTCCTTTTCCGTAAATTTAGTCCCTCAAGTCCAGAAAAGTGATAAACCTATGCCTGAGAATACTCTTCTCAATTCAGTAGAAAAGAGAGTGATCCTTTCTTGTATTATTCCGCAAGGTCTGAGAAAGAGATAACCTACCACCAATGTGGATGCCCATTCACATATTCTTAACGAGCTTGAACGGACAAGTTAACTCGGCAGTCAAGTCTATTTTTAAGGAGTCAGACCTGGGCCTAAAGAAACTCCATATCTTTCCCATGAAGTTTTAATGAGTCTAGAAAAGTCAACTCGTGACCTACTTACTGTTTTTAACGAGCTCAAAGGAGAGTGAAAATAATGCTCTAAATGCGAGGAGACGAGTGTCATAGGTAGGTAAAACTAGTTCCAAGCTCAAGGAACAGACCTATGCATAATGCAAGGAACATGAGTAGGATAAAGACACTCGGGGAACGTCTCCTCAAGGTAAAGGGTGTCAAGTTGCAAAGGCAAAATGATACAAGGCTTAGCAACGATGAGAACAAAGATGAGGGATTATATAATGAGCTAAAAGCGTGGAAGCCAACATCAGGCTCAAAAGCGTGAGAAGGATACATGTAAATGCAATTACAGCTTGAACAACAAGATAGGGCCAGTAAATAGTTGTGAATCCAACTAAAAATCCTGTCTCCAAGAAACAACAACATCAGAATCATATTCAGAAGAAAAGATCAGATGCAAGTCACTTTGGCAGAAACACATGCGACTTTGCTATCTTCTACAAAAGGTAAAGTCAAGGCAGAATCAACCGAAGAAGATTCTATAGAACCAAGGCTTGAGGGTTTATAATCTTCAAGATCAACCTCAGAAGGAGAGAAAATATCAACAAGGGAGATAGAGTATGCAGGAACAAACTCAGTATCACGGGAGTTGAAAAATTCATAAGAAAAATCAAACTCATCAATATCACTGACTTGTTGTTCAAAGGAAGAGTAAAAAAACTCAACAATACCAACACAAGAAGAAAGGTTAGGATTACTAGGAAAATCAAGGTTAGACTTAGTCACAACTGAACCAACATCCAAAAGAAGGTCAAACTGTATCAAAGAATCTAGGAAGACTTCATCCGAAGGAAGGAGATCATCCGAGATAGGACACATGTCTAAACTTTCAAATGGATCAACAGAGTGGAGAGCAGGCTCCATGGTCTGTATAGGATGACTCACTCGGTCAACTGCTAGGACCAAGTCCCGAGAAGGTAAGCATGAAAACAGAGGCTACTTCTCAGTAGTAATTGAATGCAAAGGACATGAGGCCACATAGTTCACCTGTGGCGGGGTAGTGTCTATAGAAGCACTGGGAATCGATAAAGGAAATATTTGGTCTCTAGTTGGGTCAGGAGAAGGATTAATAAAATCCTACTGATCAATAGTGACAATTTCTTCACTGTGATTAAATTACATTAGACAAAATAATGTTGACACCATAGCTTGCATGGCATAGATATAATCATGTCCGAGGAGGATATTGAAGTCCAAGGGGTCTTCTATTACCATGAATTCAACTAAGATGGTCTTCCCAACCAAAGCAACAGGTGTTTGAGCAAGAATTCCAAAGGCTATACAAGTTCTTCTATCAAACGCCAGTAACTGACTAGCAGTCGACATAAGGCTGGGAGATCCCATGCCTCGCCAAGCACGAGCAGACAAGATACTAACTGAGGCTCCTTCATCAACAATACAATGAGCAATCGTGTATGATTCAACTTTGACCTTTATCTAGAAAGGTGCATTATAAGGAAGGCGCGGCTCAACTAGGCTATCCCAATCAAAGGAAGCAAGCCAAGAGCTTGGTGGGGGTTCATCTGAAGCAAGTTTAGTGCCCCCTTGTTCAGTAAGTTCTGAACTGGCAGTGAAGAAAATGTGACTAGCAGACACTTAACTCTCCAAAGGAAGAGTGGGATTGATTGATAATGAAATCGATTCAACCGCTTCATCAAAGTCACTCTCCGTAGGGAGAGTGGGATTGACCAAAGATGACATTGGTTCAATCACATCAGGATCACTCTCTAAAAGAAGAGTGGGATCGACGAAATCTGAGATTGGTTCAACCGCTTGACCAACCAAAGGTTGAGTAGGGTGTTGAGAAACTATGGGTTGTTAAAAAACGGGATGCCCATGAAACCAAACTCTTCTTACCTCTTCAATAGAAGGGAATTTATAAGTAAGGTGGTCTCCCTCACAAATCTTACAAGGAAACATAAGCTTGTGTTTTGAACGGGTAGTCTTTTCAACAATGTCAACATGACTCGCAGTGGCTGACGAATTTCCCCCAGCATGGCATGTAGAGGCTGAGAGACTGCCCCCAGCATGGCTTGTAGAGGTTGAGAGACTGGGTTCAACATAACCTACAGAGGTTGAACGGGTGCCCCCTTGCTTATGTGCCTTCTTCCTATTCCTCCTTCTTTTACTCCTTTAAGACTGTCAGTTACTCGTATCAGTACTTTCACCGCATGAGGTAGAAGGAGGAGGAGAATCAACTACAAGTGAAGGGGAAGCAATGTTTTGATGCCTTTGAAATAAGGAGCTTACTTGAGAAGCATCAGGAGCATTCAGAGTAGTTGGAGTGTAAAACAACCACACCGGTAGCCCTAGGGTGAATCAAGGTAGATTCAAGGTGGCCATCAAAGGAACACCAACATTCCCTGTGAGAGGAATAACACAAGGAGTTCCCAACATGGGGATATCTTGGTTGGTGTTCAAAGGGATGTTATCCATAGTTTCAAACTAGGAGACAAAACATGAGGTTGACAAGAAACTAAAAATTACAAAGCACACACCTAAAGGCACACTAAGCATAGACAAACCACAAAGCACTCACTAAAAATACCTAAAGACAAACAGACAAATAGGTATAAGATGTGCTTTCCAGAAGAAAGTTGATAGACATTTACTTGGCGTCCCTGTAGATGTTCTTAGGCACAAGCGGAGGGATCACCCACTGCCCTCCCACACCTTCTACCAGGGTTACCTTCAAATCCTGTCCAAGGTCAACCAGAAATAGCCTTCCGGTGTACCTATGTATGAACCCTAGATGTCAAAGAGACTAAAGGCTACCTTAAATATATTGACAATACGGGGGGACAGTTGCAATCTTGGTTTGTATGCATGGGCAGGGTAGCTGAGCCCAAAAATCTGTCTAGGACAGAATCCCCATATGCGCAAAAACCTTGGTCTACCCTTTGACAAGGAATCAGAGGGTTATCTCCTTAGTCCAAGTCTCCACGTGGCCTTGTGCCCTACTCCCGTTTGAGAGGAGCTTCCCAGATACAATCAACATAGAAAAAGGGTTTACCTAGTGATTAGCCAACTGCATATGAAATTTTATACTTGTGGGGAGTTTAAACTCCCTATCCCACAAGTCTAGCCTGAGCTAGTTGGTGTATGACCCTATGAAATAAAACTTACTAATAATTTTAAATTATATCATTTATTTTAATGGTTGTTTTTAGTCAGAGGGTAAATGGCATGAAACTTATGTGGTGTTTTGACTCAAAGTTGAAACCAAATGACAAAGCAAAGAGAAATGAAATGCAAAAAGCGAACTATTCTCTTTATTTTTTCAAAATAGAAACTTGAAAGCCACAAAAGAACCAATTCTTTTTTTTTTTTCAAAAACAATGATATGCCATGTAATCTAGACTAAAAACCTAATCTACATGCATATAAAGCAAACATGTGTTTTTCTTTTTCTTTTATAAATGCAAAAGAAAAATAAGACTATATTTTTTTGTAATTTTTGATATTATATTTTAAAAACTAAAAGTAAAACTACTCTATGCAAAATTACATGCAAAAGCTTCAAAATGTTTTTCTCTTCACTTTTTAAAATGCTCAAAGACTACTTATGCACCTAAAATGCATAAAAACTCGAGTATGCTTGAATTTAACAAACTGTATAAAGTAAGGAAAGCGAAGTAAACAGATTATAAAGACCAAGAAATCAACAACCTAAGGGAGACTTGGAACCCTAGCTTGGGTGGACACAATGTAAAGAAGACACTGAAATCACACAAAGGTAAGTGGCACACCAATCATTGCTCAAAAATAGACTGGGATAGACAATGCCTGGAAACCTGATCACTTCTTCAAACAAACAACACTTAAACCTATAACCCAAACAGGAAAATCCACTTCAAATTTGCAAATAGAATGAAAATACAAACAAGAGAACTCAAGGGATTTATAGGAAAGCACGAGGTGTGGCCAAAAAGTTCATCAAACTAACAGCATAGTGCTTATAAGGAAGACCAACCAGCAAACAGAAATTAGAGAGGGTCAGGGACAAGCAAACCCTAGCCCATAAATTCCTATTCCAAGGCTTGTACGTGACTGTGTATAAGGGTAACTCATGTACTATACATGAATGTCCTAGAGAGCAACCCGCATATGCAAGCCTCTGTACGCGACTATATGCAAGAGAAACCCACGTACAGGTACCAAATTTTCTGAAAAGAAGGAAAATTCACAAGGTCTTCAAACACTATGGTAAGCATGAACCAAGACAAGATACCACACACAAACTCAAGGCAAAGACTAGTCAAGGGTAACAGAAATAACCTACAACAGTCTGGGCTCCCCAGCGGAGTCACCAGTTATGTTGTTCAAGAATAAACACCTTATAACCGAAGGTATGGGGTTACCAATGTACTCTTAAAACTTGCATACAATCAGCTTTAAAGTACAGAAAGAAAATAGGAAGATAGAATGTACTCACCCGATTAACGACGGTTGATCCAAACTTTATCTTCTCTCGCTTTGCTTCTCCTCCAAAGCTTTCAGGGATGCACCTTTTTCACCTGCAAAGAGCAGATCCTCCAAGTGCAAACTTATACATGTGTATATGACAAGTTAGATAAATAATATATAGAGTGCTTAATCATAAATATTCATCAAACCATGATACATGAAAGATATTCAACACACATTTGGAATAAGGATTCTCTTTATTAACAATAGTGAATGAGTTAAGGTTACAACCCAACGCCTGAAACAAGGAATCCTTTGCAACCAAAGGATTTTGAGTTTTGCTGCTCCAAAGACTTCTCTCCAAGTATGATTGATTAATGCCCTCCCTAAGGCCTCTATTTATACTTAGTGAAATAGAGTAAATTCGAAGGTTGAGGAGGTTGAGACAGTTAATATAGTTATTGATTAGGGCTTAAAACATATCCATTAATCGCGATTTATTATTTTTAATGTCAAAGGAAGGCGTACGCGAGTATTGATACTTGTAACCTACGTATGACACGCGAGTTGCTATAAGGGAAACCCGCGTACAGATCTGTATGCGGGTTACAATGACAATACTCGCGTACAGTACGCGATATGCTGTAGGAAAAGTCGCGTATGTACGCGGGTTGCTTATAGGAAAAGTCACGTACAGCAATTGAAATATGAAAAGGTAAAAATGGCAAGCTGGATGGATAATGAATATATTTCATAACATGCCCATCTATAGTGTTTTAGGCAACCTTCAATCCATAAATTTCCTTTTGTGCACCAACATATGAAATGTTGGCACTCGGACGGAGAAGTGCCATTTGGGTTGATAACACTTATGGAACAAAGGCCATAGGCGGTGGCACTGCTTATGTAAAATAGGATACAGGAGTTGTGAGTAAGGTACCGCTCATGGGACACAAGACAAGCGCAGTGCTGAGTTTTTTCATGTAATATTGACAAATAGGATAGGTTTCCACTCCAAGTGCTGGGATTAAGGACAAACATGGAAGTTAAAGGTCTTATCACATGGTGGTGACAGGATTTGGGTATAACAACTCACATGGATATAGGAAGCGTAGAGATATATCAAATATTTTACTCAAAGATTACCTAGGTAACACTGAGTAAATTTTGGGATATTTTCTAGAGCATTGCATCCTAAAGGTCTAGCTTAGTGAATCAACGATTCCATGGTGGAGGTTTGGTCACTTGATAGTCAACCAACGATTCCATAGTAGAGGGTTGATCTACTGTACTTGATTAATAAACTTAAAACATCTAGGTTGGTGTACATATCGTCCTCTTAATTTTTTATTTAAGGTTTTGGAAAATTTGGACTCTAATCTCCATATCTATTCTTACCCTAAAGTATTACTTTCTATATGATAGTTTTGTTTTCATGTCCTACTTTCTGTTTGACCATTCAAGCGATTAAATTTTATCATTGATTTTGAATTAAACAACAGAGATAACTGTCCCAGATTCAGATATTTCAACTTACATATTTAGCAACATTAACTTCTGAACTAGCAGTGAAGAAAATGTGACTAGCAGACACTTCACTCTCCAAAGGAAGAGTGGGATTGATCAATAATGAAATCGATTCAACCGCTTCATCAAATTCACTCTCCGTAGGGAGAGTGGTATTGACCAAAGATGACATCGGTTCAATCACATCACGATCACTCTCTAAAAGAAGAGTGGGATCGACGAAATCTGAGATTGGTTCAACCGCTTGACCAACCAAAGGTTGAGTAGGGTGTTGAGAAACTATGGGTTGTTCAAAAACGGGATGACCATGAAACCAAACTCTTCTTACCTCTTCAATAGAAGGGAATTTATAAGTAAGGTGGTCTCCCTCACAAATCTTACAAGGAAACTTAAGCTTGTGTTTTGAATGGGTAGTCTTTTCAACAATGTCAACATGACTCGCAGTGGCTGACGAATTTCCCCCAGCATGGCATGTAGAGGCTGAGAGAATGCCCCCAGAATGGCTTGTAGAGGCTAAGAGACTGGGTTCAACATGACCTGTAGAGGTTGAACGGGTGCCCCCTTGCTTATGTGCCTTCTTCCTATTCCTTCTTCTTTTACTCCTTTAAGACTGTCAGTTACTAGTATTAGTACTTTCACCGCATGAGGTAGAAGGAGGAGGAGAATCAACTACACGTGAAGGGGAAGCAATGTTTTGATGCCCTTGAAATAAGGAGCTTACTTGAGAAGCATCAGGAGCATTCAAATTAGTTGGAGTGTAAAACAACCACACCGGTAGCCCTAGGGTGAATCCAGGTAGATTCAAGGTGGCCATCAAAGGAACACCAACATTCCCTGTGAGAGGAATAGCACAAGGAGTTCCCAACATGGGGATCTCTTGGTTGGTGTTCAAAGGGATGTTATCCATAGTTTCAAACTAGGAGACAAAAAATGAGGTTGACAAGCAACCAAAATTACAAAGCACACACCTAAAGGCAGACTAAGCATAGACAAACCACAAAGCACTCACTAAAAATTCCTAAAGCCAAACAGACAAATAGGTATAAGATGTGATTTCCAGAAGAAAGTTGATAGACAGTTACTTGGCATCCCTATAGATTTTCTTAGGCACAAGCGGAGGAATCACCCACTTCCCTCCCACACCTTCTACCGGGGTTACCTTCAAAGCCCGTCCAAGGTCAACCAGAAATAGCCTTCTGGTGTACCTGTGTATGAACCCTAGATGTCAAAGAGACTAAAGGCTACCTTAAATATATTGATAGTATGGGGGGAGAGTTGCAAGCCTGGTTTGTACGCATGGGCAGGGTAGCTGAGCCCAAAAATCTGTCTAGGACAGAATCCCCAGATGCGCAAAAACCTTGGTCTACGCTTTGACAAGGAATCAGAGGGTTATCTCCTTAGTCCAAGTCTCCACGTGGCCTTGTGCTTAACTCCCGTTTGAGAGGAGCTTCCCAGATACAATCAACATAGAAAAAGGGTTTACCTAGTGATTAGCCAACTGCATATGAAATTTTATACTTGTGGGGAGTTTAAACTCCCTATCCCACAAGTCTAGCCTGAGCTAGTTGGTGTATGATCCTATGAAATAAAACTTACTAATAATTTTAAATTATATCATTTATTTTAAGGGTTGTTTTTAGTCAGAGGGTAAATGGCATGAAACTTATGTGGTGTTTTGACTCAAAGTTGAAACCAAATGACTAAGCAAAGAGAAATGAAATGCAAAAAGCAAACTATTCTCTTTATTTTTTCAAAATAGAAACTTGAAAGCCACAAAAGAACCAATTCTTTTTTTTTTTTTTCAAAAACAATGATATGCCATGCAATCTAAACTAAAAACCTAATCTACATGCATATAAAGCACACATGTGTTTTTCTTTTTCTTTTATAAATGCAAAAGAAAAATAAGACTATATTTTTTTGTAATTTTTGAGATTATATTTTAAAAACTAAAAGTAAAACTACTCTATGCAAAATTACATGCAAAAGCTTCAAAATGTTTTTCTCTTCACTTTTTAAAATGCTCAAAGACTACTTATGCACCTAAAATGCATAAAAACTCAAGTATGCTTGAATTTAACAAACTGTATAAAGTAAGCAAAGCGAAGTAAACAGATTATAAAGACCAAGAAATCAACAACCTAAGGAAGACTTGGAACCCTTGCTTGGGCAGACACAATGTAAAGAAGACACTGAAATCACACAAAGGTAAGTGGCACACCAATCATTGCTCAAAAATAGACTGGGATAGACAATGCCTGGAAACCTGATCGCTGCTTCAAACAAACAACACTTAAACCTATAACCCAAACAGGCAAATCCACTTCAAATTTGCAAATAGAATGAAAATCCAAACAAGAGAACTCAAGGGCTTTATAGGAAAGCACGAGGTGTGGCCAACAAGTTCATCAAACTAACAACACAGTGCTTATAAGGAAGACCAACCAGCAAACAGAAATTAGAGAGGGTCAGGGACAAGCAAACCCTAGCCCATAAATTCCTATTCCAAGGTTTGTACACGACTGTGTATAAGGGTAACTCATGTACTGTACACGACTGTCCTAGAGAGCAACCCGCGTATGCAAGCCTCTGTACGCGACTGTATGCAAGAGAAACCTGCGTACAGGTACCAAATTTTCTAAAAAGAAGGAAAATTCACAAGGTCTTCAAACACTATGGTAAGCATGAACCAGGACAAGATACCCGCACACAAACTCAAGGCAAAGACTAGTCAAGGGTAACAGAAATAACCTACAGTAGTCTGGGCTCCCCAGCGGAGTCACCAGTTCTGTTGTTCAAGAATAAACACCTTATAACCGAAGGTCTGGGGTTACCAACGTACTCTTAAAACTTGCATACAATCAGCTTTAAAGTACATAAAGGAAATAGGAAGATAGAATGTACTCACCCGATTAACGACGGTTGATCCAAACTTTATCTTCTCCCGCTCTGCTTCTCCTCCAAAGCTTTCAGGGATGCACCTTTTTCACCTGCAAAGAGCAGATCCTCCAAGTGCAAACTTATAGATGTGTATATGACAAGTTAGATAAATAATATATAGAGTGCTTAATCATAAATATTCATCAAACCATGATACATGAAAGACATTCAACACACATTTGGAATAAGGATTCTCTTTATTAACAATAGTGAATGAGTTAAGGTTACAACCCAACGCCTGAAACAAGGAATCCTTTGCAACCAAAGGATTTTGAGTTTTGCTGCTCCAAAGACTTCTAAATAGATACCACCAGCATAACTTTTCTCTCCAAGTATGATTGATTAATTCCCTCCCTAAGGCCTCTATTTATACTTAGTTAAATAGAGTAATTTCGAAGGTTGAGGAGGTTGAGACAGTTAAGATAGTTATTGATTAGGGCTTAACACATATCCATTAATCACGATTTATTATTTTGAATGTCAAAGGAAGGCGTATGAGAGTATTGATACTGGTAACCTGCGTATGACACGCGAGTTGCTACAAGGGAAACCCGCGTACAAATCTGTACGCGGGTTGCAATGACAATACTTGCGTACAGTACGCGATATGCTGTAGGAAAATTCGCGTATGTACGCGGGTTGCTTATAGGAAAAGTTGCGTACAACAATTGACATATGAAAAGGTAAAAATGGCAAGCTAGATGGATAATGAACGTATTTCATAACATTCCCATCTATAGTGTTTTAAGCAACCTTCAATCCATAAATTTCCTTTTGTGCACCAACATATGAAATGTCGGCACTCGGACGGAGAAGTGCCATTTGGGTTGATAACACTTATGGAACAAAGGCCATAGGCGGTGGCACCGCTTATGTAAAATAGGATACAGGAGTTGTGAGTAAGGTACCGCTCATGGGACACAAGACAAGCGCGATGCTGAGTTTTTTCATGTAATATTGACAAATAGGATAGGTTTCCACTCCAAGTGCTGGGATTAAGGACAAACATGGAAGTTAAAGGTCTTATCACATGGTGGTGACAAGATTTGGGTATAACAACTCACACGGATATAGGAAGCGTAGAGATATATCAAATATTTTACTCAAAGATTAGCTAGGTAACACTGAGTAAATTTTGGGATATTTTCTAGAGCATTGCATCCTAAAGGTCTAGCTTAGTGAATCAACGATTCCATGGTGGAGGTTTGGTCACTTGATAGTCAACCAACGATTCCATAGTAGAGGGTTGATCTACTGTACTTGATTAATAAACCTAAAACATCTAGGTTGGTGTATGTATCGTTCTCTTAATTTTTTATTTAAGGTTTTGGAAAATTTGGACTCTAATCTCCATATCTATTCTTACCCTAAAGTATTACTTTCTATATGATAGTTTTGTTTTCAAGTCCTACTTTCTGTTTGACCATTCAAGCGATTAAATTTTATCATTGATTTTGAATTAAACAACAGAGATAACTGTCCCAGATTCAGATATTTCAACTTACATATTTAGCAACATTAACTTAATGTAAGGTTGGAGATTAGAGGGATAGTTTTGAAACTTGACATAGTAAAAATAAAAAGTGACTAAGTAAAAATGAAACTTGACATAGTTTTGAAATTTTTCAATATATAAAACTTTTATTTTGGGAAACACAATTCATTTTTCTACATTTCATCTTTTCTACTCAAAGCAAGATATTTTGTGTAACTATATGAAAAAATCCAAGTAAGTTGAGGGATGCGTCATTTTTTAGTTTTCTATTCATCAAGTGACTCTCATTAGCTCACCCTTACCTAACATAAGTTTACAACATCTATATCCCCCATACTAGGTTGTAGAGCATCTAGCTATTCTTGGTGCAATCATAACCAACATACATCCATCTTAAGCCCATATATATCAAGTGAGAGGGATCCAATTTCTTGAGGTGTGAATTTTTTAGTTACTTTTTATTTTTGGTAACTTATTATCCAACATGATTCTTTTTAATTATTTTTATTTTTTGGTAACTTATGAATGGACATGAGTTTTTTAATTACTTTTCAATTTTTTTAGGGTTACTTTACAAAAGGTTTTGTGACAACATCTCCCCAATATTGGGTTGTACAACACTCTCTCCCACCCTCCTCCATAGTAAGTTGTAGAGCAGCTCAATATTCTAGGTGCAATAATATTTATACTCAATAAATGTTTTTAAACTCTTTAAACCTTGATATTTTAGCATGATATGCTTAAATACCACTTATCTCATCTCATGTACAAAATACCACATAACCTCATTTTGATTTTATAAAACATTGCATGGTGATAACCCAATGTTAATTTAAAAATTGAAATTTATAATAAAATATTTTGATCATTAAAAATAATTTTTGTATTTTAGTACTTAATTTATTAAATACAATATTTATAAAGACATTATTATTTACAATTCTTTATATTTATATTGAAATTTTCTTTATAATAACATTTAAAGTTTAGTGGATTAGTTGAAATAGTTAAATATTTTAAATTAAATTAAAATATAAAATTATAAATATAGAATCATGGATCACATCAACAAACTAACTGCCTTTTTAAATATTACAAGCCAGCCTCTATATTCATACCTACCAACTAGTTAAATTAACAAAAGTACAATAATAAATATAAAATTATAAAATTTACATACTACCCTTGACTACTTATCTCAAACATTACAAAATGATAATTTTTCTCAACTAATGTGAACGACTTTATGCCCTGGAAAAGTCGACGACTCCTCTTCTTACCCAATTTGTTGGATACCATTCATTGATCCATGGCGAGTCTTAAGCTTAACCTCAACTTCAACCTCAACCTCAGGAAAAGAGTGGACCCCAACTTCTATGCAAAT
>LPNX010874177.1:153728-212324 GCA_001517045.1 Pseudotsuga menziesii | reverse complement strand
ATCGACATATTATGTTTTCATAAACATAAATTGTTTACGTCAGAACACCACGTCAAGTGTATTAGTTCTTGGGCCTGCTGGATCATCACAGAAATTTGCAAATCGGCGCATTATGTTTTCATACATCTAAATTCTCGTTAAAAACAGGGAGCTACTGTTTTAGATATTTTTTGTGGAAGTTTGCCCGGGACTTAAATGTACTTATCATGTTACCGATATTATTGTAAAAGGTAACTCATACATTGCACTATGATGTCTCAAACAAAGAATATATATATATAATTCCAGCATTGCTCACTTATAACCCTTTTGGATCTCAGCATAAAATGTACTATATGAGTTCCTTATAGGTGTTGTATTTGTAATTTGCATCCAACATAACTAAAAGTCATTTTATGTTATGTACCTTAATGTTGAAGGTAAATAACAAACAATGTATCCAGGAATATGCAAGGAAAGATCCAATACTTTACTAAATACAAAATCTTCAATGTACCTGGTAACACAATACATTAATTTTTTTATGGAAGGATAAGCCCCTGCTTGCACAATAATGAGCAATGCTCCAATACTCATGCACCTTCTAGATGTCGAATATATCTACCCGATGTGTTAGGGGAGCACAATAAAGCCACGATTCAACTCAAGAAATGTAGCGTGTAGATAAAAGTTCAAGATCAATAGATATGAGTTCTAGATCGACAGAGACATGTTCTAGATAGTGATATCATGCACATTGTATCATGAAATCATTTTAGTACATCAAAGAAATAATGTTTTCCTCCAATTGGTTAGCATTCAGGATATTGGATACATTGGTTGTTTATTTTCTAAGTTGATTTATGTAATCACATACATTGTAAAGAATTAGGAACTTGTATTATCTGATACCAATATTTTGCAACCAATATTTTCTAAGATACCTCCCTATTTCACTATAATTATCATTTAGGAAAAGAGATATAGCTAACTAGTGATGTTGAAGAGATTAGAGACTTGAACAATGTTGTATTCTGATTTTGTAATCTTCCATATTCAATACAAAATATGCTCAGCTGAACTCTAGTGTTATACTATCTCATCAAGCTTGTGGTTAGTTTCTATAGCATATTCCCAAAGGAGGAAGGCCCCCCTCTTTTGGGAGAATTGGCATCCATTTCCCATTTCTTTTATTTCCACCCTAGTAGTCTTTTGTTTTTGTTGTGATTATTTTTGTTGTGCATGCTAATTGTTACTTTATCTTCCATTGGAAATTATAGGTTTACACATGAATCATTTTTTCTTAAAGTGTAATATTATTGATTGAAGAAGAGTATCATTTGCAACACGTGCTTGCAGAACATACAACTATGACCTAAAGTCATGCATTTACAATCATAATGGTTTATAGTTCAAACATAACTATTCTTGTGTGAATTAATTATACAAGTATTTTCATTTTATAATTGACTTGAAATTTTTATTTTGGGTACAAATTTAAGTTTTCTCCCCAATAAATTAGAATAGATAATAGTTGAGATATCTTGATAGATAAATGAACTAATTCTGCACATAAAATGCAAGCACTTCGTAACATTGTGAACTCTAGATTAATGAATTAAATGTAACCGCATTTAACTTATAAATTAACTGACATTTTTGTCTCCATTTCCAAGGAAGTGAGAAATAATTAGGGAATTTATCATTTTGAGTTTGATGTTTTCATTTTAAATGATATTTATTCCACACAAAATGAACTATGATAGGAATGTGCTAATAGACCTAGGAATAATAAAGTAAGATTTCTTCGAGGAGCTGGAAGTTTACTCCAAATTCCATGATCACTCAAACTAATTCATTTAGGAGAGATGTAAGATCCCCCTCCTTTACTAACCAGTTGGAAGGAAGAACAAGAAGAGGAGGACAAACATGAATATTTCTTGTATCCCTCGCAAATCCAAGAGGAAAATATTTGGAAGAAAGTTTGGAAAGGAGATGATCATCAATAGGTGTAGTTGTAAACTCTACATTCTTTCCTGAACACATACCTATAGAAGCATTAAATGGTGAACCAAAGGAAAAAGTAGAGCTAGAAGATGACTCCAATCAAGTCATAGACCCATACTTTCCTCACATAGAGACCAAATTCATCCTTTTTCTAGGAAAGATGTATGGCAGAAGGTGATGAAGAACTTTCAAACATAGAAGGAGAGGTGACCTTCAAGTTTCCATTTTTGGATCCAATAATGATAATGAAAATGAAAATCATTCCACCATTGCTCCTACCACATTTCTATAGAAGGGTTATATAGGATCCCGATGTCTTTTTTTTTAAGTTGGAAATATTATGTTGTAGTTATGTTTATTCCAATGATTCAGAAAACTTAAAGGATTTCTTGCTACCCTAAAATATGCAGGTTTATGTTGGTTTGTGGGATTAGGAGGAAACACTATTAGAACTTGGGATGATATGCACAACTTTTTTTAATGAAATATCAAGAATATTGCAAAGCGAGATATTTGAGTGAGGTATTGTTTATAATGATATGAAATTAGGAAGAAATATTAGAATATTTTCTTGAGATATTTTTGGATAATAATCAAATATCCAAACATAGTAAGTTAGATATGGAGACAACTAGAAGTATTTTCTTAATACGAATTGGGGACGAGTCTATAAATTTACTTGGTCTCATGGGATCTAAATATGTATCTCAATTATATATTTGAAGACATATATTAGCTTTGTAGGAAATATTCTTGGAGTCAATCTAGATTTGGTAAGGGACCAGAGATATTATTTCTAGAGTCATCAAATAATTGACAAGTGGGGTAACTAGAGAAGAAGAACTTGGAAATTTCTTAGAAAAATTTAAAACTAACATTCATAGTAACCTAAATCGCAATTGGACACTTTGCAAATTACAAAGAAACAAGAGTAAGATAGTGCAACTTTTTCTATTTTTTTTAATTGTACAAATATGAACCCATTGCAAGATTATCCTTTAAATAATATTGAATTCTTTGCATCTATTAAAGTAAGAATTTAATAGAAAATTGTACTCCCTTACTTGAACTCAACGTAGTCTATAAAGGGGATAATAAATCAACATAGTATCTCTACATGTTTTCACCAAGGAGACCACGAATCCCTCAACCCGAGGTATTACTTCATATATCATACCACAATTTACTTAATATTATTATGGAGAACAATACCCACCTCAATTTTTTACCCCCCCTATTCCTTGGAAATCATGGTCTCTATAGTTTGTCCAAATCAATCCTTGGAAAGCATGGTGTTTATAGTCAGTCCAAATCCATACGTAGAAAGAAGGATAGAGATTATATCCCTAAGGAAACATGTCTACCTATTCATACCCATCTCAGAAATAGTATCCACCCTATACTTCATAAATTTGACCACAACAACATTCCCCATTACAACAACCATATCTTGCAAAAGACCACCAACAACAGGTTTCACAACCATGAAAGTTGTAGGTACCCTCAAATCAACCTCCTCCTAGGCCTACCCACTTACCCATCCAATATATTCCTATCCCTAATAACAAGATAACTTATCCCATTAATAACACTAACTTATAGACCTTTCCAAACTATATGATTTCTCCTGTAGAATTGCAAGATATACGTTTAAGATCTTGAAAGGTGTTTAATAAAGAGACTTGAGACATTATTGAAGAAAACATTATGGAGGAAATTATATTCAAACTAACAATAATAATACCTATATAAAGATAAAACAAACATCTTCTCCATAACTGGAACAACAATCATCCAAATCTCCTCCCTAACTAGAGACGTCAAATATGAAAAAAATGAATAGTTAATTCTAATTTTTATTTCAAAACATAGTTGAATAATGTTTGTATCAAGATCTCCTTATGGAAATCTAAAATAAGATACCTATTTATGAAAAAATAGTTGGGGAATTATGTTTAAAGAAACCAAGAAGAAATATTTTAGATTTCCAAATTATCCAATTTATCGATAAATCAACATACGTCATAGAATTGTTTTTTGGATAAAAATGTTGATCATGGTAGTATCATTGTTAGAATTCGCATTAATAACATTCCAATTGCAAACAATTTAATTAATTTAAAATATTCCAATTGCAAACAATTTAATTAATTTAAAATATACAATTAAAGTAGTAACTAAAGAAACCATGGAACATTTACAATTATGCAATCTTCCTAGTAGACCCACATGTTTGGAATTAGTGGATAGATATGAGATCAAACTTGAGGGTATATTGGAGGATATTATTGTCTATTTCGATTCATACGAGTTCCTTATGGATTTTATGGTGATGTAACCTAAATATCATCATGGATGAATCAATTAATATGAGCTAAACAATGGCTAGCTATTGTAGATGCATTCATTAGTTACAGATACTAAAATATGATTATTTTACATGGCTATTCGATTAAGCAAGTAACTTTGTAACCACCTACAAAATATATTTATTTGAGCTTGAAAATACAAAATGGATTAACAACACAAAATATGGATAGTAAATAATACATTAAGTTTTAACAATAAGCCAAGCTATGACTTTTAAAAAGAATACTGGAAAAAATAACATTAACAATTTTCTTATTAATTTTGATTTTATTCAATATTTGGGGTAACCTTAATCCTCTTTCTCTTTTGATCATATCTTATGTGTCGTATTTTTGGAAAATTTTAATATAGTTACGCTATTTAATTACGTACTAATAGTAAATACAATTTCACAATCTTCCAATATTCCCATTGAAAATAGTCAAGGAATATCTTTAAACATCAATTCTAAATTTGAAGAATTTTAGTAGAAACAATTAATCAAAGTACTAAAATTTGAGGATCCACACTTATAAACCTCTTTGTCATGGCCTCCATCCGCAAACATGGGAGACTTGGTTAGGGAATACTTATTCGTAACGTGGCCTTCCTAAGTCATTATTTATTCTTCTTTCTAGGTGACTTCAGGTTCTTTCTACCGATAGCTCCGTAATGAAAAGATTGTGTTTACCAATTCAGACATAGGCTTATACCTGATTTGTGGATTTCTCAAAAATATCCTTTGCTTTCTATATCTTCTCCCTTATTAGTCCCTGCCGTGGGCTAGAAGGGACTCTTGTGATCGGCTTGCCACCATTCTATTAATCTTGATATAGAAATTCATGCATTCATATAACTATTTTTGTAAGTTTTCAATCCAGTATTTACTTCTATCTTTATTTTAATCAAAGGTTTTCAATCAAGTATTTACACCACCGTTATGTCAACCAATAACGAGCTTCGACTCTTACAACACCCTTTTGTCCACGAATCAATAAGTTCGACCTCTTATTTGGCCTCAAATCGAGGTGAGGGGAAACTCCAAAGACAAATTAGTCCAATCTCATATGGAAGATTGGATAAACATATCGAAAGGTGAAATAATCCTAAGGAAAACAATAACATTACCTCGCTAACATTAAATGTTTAAGGTCCATTTTTTCAAAATATTCGATTCTAAGCATCTATGCATGCATTAAGTGCAAGTGCCATGGTTTCTACATTTTATGGCCTTGTGCAAGTGCCATGGTTTCTACATTTTATGGCCTTGGCACCGTCTGGCGTTGACACCACAGTCTTTAGCACACCACAGTATTTAGCATTTGGCATCATCTGGCCTTGGCCTTGACACAATTGTTAACATTTGGCATTTTCTATACCATCGCCTCTGTCTCTGAGTTTGGTTAGTATTCAAACATAAAACTCAAAATGCTAAGTAATCCAAAGAAAATGCATTACTTGTTGTTTGGTCACGTTGGCCGTTCAACTAATGCTCCTGGTAATCCTTTTGTTGCTACTAGTCTTTTGTTCCTTTGCTCCTGAGTACTCCTTCAACTGATCTTGGACTGGTTATGCTAGTTCAAATGCTGATGGAACTACTGCTACTGGTACTACTCTTTTAATTGCTCCAGGAACTGGTTACGCTGCTTCAACTCCTGGTGGCATTCTATTGGTCGTGGCTTCGTTGAAAATGCTCTTGGTACTGCTACGATAAGTGTTGATTCAACTATTTTTTCTCTGTTTCCTCTCAAATATTTTGTCAATGCATTCATGACAACAAACATATATAACTGTACTGTTCTCCGCTAAATGTGTGCATGCTTGTATGCACAATTTGTCAAATGCACCTCTCGCTGACTCAAACGACCATTAAAAACATAGTAAGTCATTATCGTTTGTATTTTATTGCAAATCAAGAGGATTTCTAGCAAATAGTATGCCAATGAACATGGTTGTCAATAAGTTAGAGGAACAGATCCATCCATCAACTATCACAGTATTAATGAGACTTGCAGGTGGACAATAAAGCTTCTCAAACATATAAAACAAATTTTAAAATAACTATGAAAATCTATCATAAAACAAAACACAAAATTTATCATTTTGACAGAAGCTAAGTTTCTTCACTAGCTTTTGTAAAAGAAAAAACCGTGAAATAACTTTGCAGATTCAAATAACATCAAAAAAATAAAATAGTGAATTCATTATTTTCATAAAAACAAAAAATAGATCACAAAATTCATCATTTTCATCAGAAACCCAAAATAGAACCCACAATTCGTCGTTTCCTTCAAAAAGCGCAACAGAGAATAATCCTTTTCAAGCTCCAAAAAAATGAAACCTGAGGCTTAATTTGGTAATTTCTCAAAGAAATCATTCAATCCAGGCCCTGACAATACTTTGTTTGTTTTACAGGAGATCTGAAGCTGATATGGAAAATCGGAGCACCTGTCTTGCGATAATGAAATCAACGCCCAAGGCACAAGGGTTTGAAAGCTTGTTTAGGAAGCAACCACCATTCACTTGTATGTCTGTATGTCTCTAAAGATGAAAGAAACTAATTTTATTATGTTGACGGTTCATAAAGTTATTACTATATCTATAAAGGTTTACAAATTCAATTCATATGAAACTTTTCTGAAATGACTAGGGACGAGAGAGCTAACACATAAGAAGATAATGTGAGATTCCACAAAACCTTTAAAAAACTAATCAAATCGGTCAAACGCCATCCATTCATAAGCATATCCACAAAACCTCAAAACGGAGAACACGATGAACCTCCTCAAAGATGTAAATTACATACACACCATTACCCTAAATGAATTGGAACAAAGTAAAAAGAACCCCGATAGACATTATAGGCCCTTGAGGATGAAAGGATATACAAATTGGTTTTAAGCCGATGAGATCCTTTTCTCTCCTTGAGCTGGTGCTGAAACTGGGTCTTGGTTTCACGACGCCGGAGCTACCATCCCAACGCTCGGGACATCTCCTAAGCTGGTCGCTCCAAGCGCATGCATTGAAGGCGGTACGGAGATGTGGTAAAACAGGCAGTTGTGTATTGGGAGAAGAACTATGAAAGATGTCATTTGAGCATGAAGAATCACATGCATAAAAGACATGATCCATATTATTGTTTTAAAGAACCTCTCGGGATTGTTCTCTCTTTTGCATTCAGTCAAGAATAAGTTGTGAGCTCTTCCACTATTTTCATTCACTATGTAACTCTTCTTTATGTTAATAAATTATTGTGAGCATCGAACTCTTCCAGTTTAAAACTTGGTTTGGGGTTGCAAATCCACTGGCTATGAGATGAGATCCTCCTTCACCCACGTATTAACATCATCGCCTATAGGTACTTGCGTGCTTTATAGATCCCATTCTTTTATTAGTCTTTGTAAATAGATGGTGCTTTATATATTCCATTCCTTTAGTACAATCTTAGTAATTAGATGGTCTTGATACAATAAAATGATTTGAATTCATATCTTCATACAATGAAATGATCTACATGAATCAGCCTCTACTATAAGAATATCCAAGATGCTTAGAGAAACTATATACATTGACTATTTTTATTTTCAAATAGCAATGATTTGAAATCATATCTTGATACAATGATCTCCCATGGGAATATCCAGGATGCTTAGAGAAACTTTATACATTGACTATTTTTATTTTCAAACAACAAAGGTAAAAAATGGTGGTTAATAAAGTATTAACGCATCAAAATCTTTTCCAAATTATTGACTATTTTTATTTTCAAACAACAAAGGTAAAAAATGGTGGTTATTAACGCATCAAAATCTTTTCCAAATTGGAAGCTTGTTTTGCATTGCAAGTCCACAGGTTGAATCGATAACATACTCCTTCCCTCACGGAGTGAAATCACCGAAAGGTGCTTATGTACTTTATTGGTTCCATTTATTATTATTGTATGTATGATGCCTTTCTTAATTGAAATCTTTCTAGGAAAGAAAGCAGCATATGAGGATTTTGTTTCACATTAACATCACTATAAACTTTGCTTGTGATAATTTTGCTAGTATTTAAAGTTATTTGGTCAAGCCAAATCAGTCGTTTTATCTTGACATGTCTGATCTTGAGAGTGGGAATTTAAGAGTATTGATGTGAACAAGATACTTGCGCAGTTGATTTGGTATGCTTCTTATAGAGGGCGGTATGTGTCAGTGTAACCTCAAGGGGAATGGGAAGTTGCGAGTTTTCCAAGGAAGTCGTAATGGATCTTGTGCTTACTGGTCACAGACAGGCATCTCCAACTACATTTAGACTTCAGTCCCAACTAACATAAACACCAACACTAAATCGCATAATGGATACAAACAATTTATAACATGGAACTTATTGTTTCTATTACACTTATAAATTTAAGCTGTTCCATTGGTATGTATCAGTTATGTTGTACCTGCAATAAATTGTAATTTTAGAGAAGAAGAAAGGAAAAAATATTAAAATTTGAGATGCTGTACTACACCTGAATAGTTGTCTTTTGTTCATGTATCATAACTTAAGGAACGTGTATGAAGTCTTCTACACAGCCAGCAGATAAATAGGTGGTAACCTAAAATTTCAGAATACTGAACTAGCCATATACTGACCGAACCCCTGTCAAAATCCCAACTAGCCATAAACAAAATTCCGAGATAAAGTGTGATTCATAGGTTAACATTGTCAAACTGATGACAAAACATGCACTTTCTTGACCAAGCTCCTCCATAACCAATTGTTAGAAATGTAAAATAAAACAATCACCACATACAGAGATTCGCTGATGCTTATGCACTGGTATTTACGAGGTTTACAGCCAAGTTCCAGTAACAAAAACGAAATGGGATATCCACCACAGGTAGGTACCACATGGTCTGCCATATGATTAGCATAGCTATATTTACAGTCACAGATAGCAAACAGGACAATTCTTTAACCATCAACATCACTTGCTCTTATTAGTTTGAACATGATTACAATAATGATCGTGGTCTTGCGTCCTAGTACCTACTCCTTCTGTAAGCCTGTTGTTTGAAGTCGCCGAACAAATCCAACTTGTACATGTCCTCGACAGGATTGTATGAATACACCGCCATTGCTAATAGTTGCGCTGCGCAAGTTCCAATTCAATTTCTCACAAAGTCTGGTGGCAATTAATACAGACAAAATGCTCATAAAAGAAAACAATCTCTTAATACTACAACATTGTTCTTTGTTGAAAGCTATTATGTAAACAACTTCAACTACTAGTTCTAGGTAGGTATGCTCTGTGACTTCTTTGGTATGTGTCTACTGAATGTCAATGTAATAGCTACTCGACTCCAAATGGCGTGTTCCCATTTCTTCTTTTCTTTTCGATTTATCTTTTGGAGTAGTCAACACTTCCACATCAAAATGAAATCATATTTGAAACTGTAGGGTTCAATCCTCCATGACTTCTTTGAGTTCATCTTTATTAATGCAGAATTATAACACCTCCATCTTGTTTTCTAGATTTGCATGCGGCTACCACCTTGTGATAGGATTCAACTACCACCTTGTCGGCTCCTAAAATATATTCAAGCGACAAACCAAACGTAAACGACCTAACACAGGAACTTGAGAAGATTTCCTAAAAAAAACTCCATATTTACTAGTCGTTTGTAATGATCACTGCGGATGGATTTAAGCTCCCATTAACCTAGGTATTTTCTCTTTTAAAGAGACTTCTAAATTTGTGTGTATGCTTTCAGAATCATTAACTCTAATCAGGAATATTGTAAAATAAACTATAAATGATTAAAGGATCCGACTAAGAGTTTGATAAAAGAAAAACTTGTAAAATCAACTAAGTTTGATAAAAGAAAAACTTGTATAAAAAATAAATTCAGATACAATATATCATCATGTCAAAAAAATATTAAAGACACATTAAGCATAAGGATAAAACCATGTGAGTTTATATTATCAATTCATTATAATAGAAAAATCTGGTAATCTGATAAGCTTTCGGATAATCTTGACCAATGAAAAAGAAAACCAAATGGAATACATATAAAAAAAATACTTGGTAATCGATATTTGGTCAACCCGTATTATTTCATAGGTTGACTAACAATTTTTTCACAATTCTACTAAGTGCTAGTTTAGAAATCAATTATTTATTTTAAATAAAAATGATTTATGTCTCATGCAATTGGTTCAAAAGTTTAGAGTGTTATTGCCGGACCTACGACGACCTCCTTGGTTTTAGAAAAATCCTATTAAAACTTATTAATTATCTGACATATAGCACATCATCGTTGTCACTGCCGAGGTTTCCAGGTTTTCACAACCACCTCCTGCACCAGAGCCAGGTGCCAGCAGCCATCGTCGGTTCTGCCAGCCGCCATCGTTTTCATCGTTTCCACCGCTAGACCACCGCCCGCTTGCACCTCCTGCAAATTCATTCAATTCATCGAATCCATCTTTGTGTCCTTCTCATAATCAAATTAATCTAATTCAATTCTGTCCGCTTAATAGATAAATTGATTTATCTCTTCTCTTCATTGTGTAGGATATCCTATGCTATGCAGGAGATCCAGGCGATTCAACGAAACAGGCCCAAACAGATTATGTAGGAGATACATGTGATTCAACCAAACAAAGCATTTTTATTCATGAAAATTCCAGGAAGGAGGTAATGTGCTTCTGTACCTTCATATGTTTTGGCTCTGTAGCAAAAGCCAACGCAGCTGCCACCTGTAGGTCTTGGTTCTGTTAAACCAAATGCATTGGTTTTGTTAAACCTGATCTTCTGCTTCACATCTTTGATAGGAAACTGGTCGGGTTGTTCTTCTGCTATAGTAGTATAAGTTGGGACATTTTATGTATCGTTTAATTACCTGATGGTGCAGCTTGGCAGGTGCATTCGATGTTGTTACTTCTTTCTTTCTTCTTGGATTTCTTTGACTACCACTACCATTTCTCGAGCTTGTACAAACTAAATTCCCTTATTATGGCATGTTCTTCTTCTGCCATCCTATAGGTCGCTTCACAAATGGTTGCACTGCGTTTGATTTTAGAGGTATAATTACTAGACTTTAGTTAGTTTGTATTTATTCAAATAATCCTTCCAAATCTAAGGGATACTTCTTATAGAAAGAACAATTTTTCTATGCTTGGTAGTCTATTGCTAATCTATTTAAGCAACTAGTTAGTATGTCAAATTAACTATACTTTAGGAATGAAATGTAAGACATTTTGATGATAATATAAAGATGAAATTTAACATGCAAACATGGAAAATTGACCTTTAGTTTGCTCATGATTCCAGAAGCAAGATGAAATGAACGAGCTTGACAATCAGATAGACAAGATGTTTGCAGCAGTGAGCCAACTGCAACTCTCTTTTCTCCTTCATAACCTGGTGGATGGACAGTTGAATCAATCTTCCAAGCTAGACATATAGATATAGACCAGACAGAGCTGATCATCTAGACATACCTACACAGAGTAGAGCTAGACAGGGCTTTATTCATTGGAATCTTTTTTTTATCTTTGGGCCCTCCACAAGTACCCTAGTTGTTTATGATCCAACATCTCATAAAGAAGATAAGACTAGAAGGTGAACTAGCTAGAAAATCCAAACTCTCGACGTCCTCATCTAAGGGCTTAGTTATTTTCTTTGGGTTGATTCATGGCACAAAGAAGGGAATATAAGCACAAGCAGGAACCACATGTAGACACATTCTCTAGTTTCATTTAAATGGATGAAACAACATAATGTGACCATAGAATGTAGATAAATGCATAGAGATACAAAGGCTCGCCTCATTTGCATATGTAGAATGGCATACAATCCAGGAGATGCAACCACTCCCACTGGAACCGATGCAAGCATCGTTTTAGCACGCTCGTCATGTCAGTCGTGTCTTTCCTGAGCTTCTCAACCAAACCCTTAGGAGGCATCAAAACATGCTGTGAGTGGGATTCAAGAAATGAAATTGGGGGTTATTTATTTCTCGGCTCGTCATCCCATCAAGAACGATTTTCCATTCCTCGTAACAAGTTGTGCACTTATCTTAATGATATCAAAATCTTCACCAGTGATGCCCTACAGTAGCTTGATGGTACACTATTTGGCCTTGATATGTAGCAGAACTTTGGAAACGGGGATCACACACTTTGAATTTGGGAGACCTAGATTAATGAAGTGGCAGCTGGTCTCACAAAAATTGAACGGGTGGAGAAATTAAATAATTGTCTTAGATGGCCATGAACTAAAGTGCGATATGGTTCACAACTTTTCCTTCATGATTGAGGCTACATGCCTTAAAGTTGACATTTGTTTCCTTCAATCAAGATGCATGCCTTAAATGTGGCATGTTTTTCATGTGCTTGTAGTTTCCTTCATTGAAGATACATGCATTAAAGGAGGTCTCGTTGACTTTGGATGCATTCCTTAAACTTGGAATGGTAAGAAAGTGGCATATGCTCACTCAAAGACAACAACTGCCCCATTACAAGATGTATCTCTGAATTGGATGGGAAGGCTCCATTTACATCTGTCACAGAAGGATTTATTCACCCAACTACATTGATTATTGCACCAAAAATGTCTTGCATTAACTAGCGCTATGATTTGTATGCAGAATGTAAGGCATGCAGTTTCAACTTGCTTTCGTAATTGACACACGTCAGGAAAACTACAAACCAGCTTAGATCCAGCTTTACCCGGCTCTATCATGCGCCGAGAGGGATCAAATATTTCGAGGTGCAAACCCTGCTTCAACAATTGCACTCCAAAAAAGGGTTTGCAGCTTGAAATATTTTCCAGAAAAAGGGTTTAAATTACTAGATCCAGCACCGTGAGACAAATCTGTAATTGCTCTCAGCCTTATTCCGAAGGTCCAGCTTGTACGTATTGTTTTGAAGTGTGTATAGGTGTTTTGATTTACTTACAAATATATATATATACACCTAAGATTATTAATTATTAAGCCGACTTGTATATATATAGATATATAAGCCGACTTTTTTATATGACATGTGTCATCTCCACGTTGAGCACGGAATTACACTTCTACCTCATACCGGGCTGTAGAATGCGCCTCTCGACACAACTAGTATATGTGTCCCATCGTACCATAACTTCAGTGTGGGGTGGCATGAATGCCTACATCTAGGCATTGAATTCTCCCTTATCAACAAGTTTTCTCAGGGGTTTTTAGTTTAAGACAAGTATTCTTTATTTTTCTTTCGTGCTCTCAAATGATTTTTTTTTCTGTTAACTAAATGAAATCAAATTCTAGTGTTGATTTCCAGCTTTGAAAGTTATTGCTTGCAAGTGTTTAGAGTCTTAAGAGTCTTAGTCTGTTCTTAGTTCATGCTTGCATGCAGAATCTGTAGTCGGTTTGAATGAGAATAGTCATATACTTAAACTCTATAATATCAGGGGTAATCCACATAAGCTACTGAACGGGAACCTTCTAATCACTAGTGGTAAAAAAAACCAAAAAGAAATTTAAAAATTTTCGGAACCCCCACCCATTTAAGGTGAAGGTACGCCAGAGAATTCGCTTGAATATTATAGCACGCTTGAATATTATAGCAAACATATGCTTATCATTCTTGACGTAGCATGTTTTTGGTGCTTCTTCAAGCCATCGTGTGCTTTAATATTCAATATATCAATATATAGACCCATATGCACTCATAAACCATCTGAATGCTTCATATATTCTTCTTCTATCAAATATCCATCATGAAACATACTTTTTATGTAAATCTGGGACACCTTCGAACTCAACTGTGCTAATAGTGACAAAAACTTCCACTGTGGTGATACTTTTGTATGTGCTTGCTAGAACATTTAGACACTTTGATATGACTTGTCAAGCATTCCATATGAAGGAATGAGAATTCTCTGTAATGCTTTTGAACACAGAGGATACTATTTCACTCACGATACATATTTCAATTATATTCTTTGTACTCTAGGCTTACTTCATACAATTGAATATAAAGAAACAAAGATGTTTCTTCAATATTTGATATAATTAACTAAGTCGAAATTGAATGAACTCTTTGAACACATCTTTTTCCATTCACATGTTACAAAGTTCCAAAACAATGTGCTCAAATTTGTTGTTATAGATGGTTAGTTTTATTCATGAATTCCATTTTTTTTATACACAAGTTTTCATAGCATTTTAACATATTTAAAATGCACTTTAAAATGCACTTGCACTCATGCAGTGTCATTTGTATAATAGAGATCACTGCAAGAAATCCTTTCAAATCATAGCTCGGAATCCCACCATATATGCAATTGTTGTTTAGGATAACAACCTTTGAATGATAGTGATAACAATGTAGTGCAGGTACTAAAAGAAGAGTGTAATGTTTCAAACATGGTATTGTATAATGCTTTGAAATAAAGAGAGGTCATCAGATAAACAAGGAATCAATGCCACCTTGTCAACTCCTATAAACAAAATATGACATAGTAAGAAGATTTTAAACAAGATAATCAATATGATATAGATTGAAGTGCTATTCTCGTATTTTGTATAAACCAAAACTAGTGTGCTCAAGGTAAGTAAGTATAAAAAGTATAAAAAGCATTTCATCTAGTGCTCCTAAATACCAAGACAATGTTTGATATATGTCTCAAATTTATCCAAAGCTACAATAGTCTTTGTAAAAGCACCCCCCAATTTCTCGCTACAACATATTCAAAATGATTATTAAACAAAAACATATTCAAAATGATTACTAATCAAAGATCTTTCAATGGATGGGCACAACTCCATGCACAAATATTGGTAAAATGATAAAATTGAAAAGAAAAACAGGCTAAGCTCACATAGTTTATTTGCATAGTAACAGTAAGCCATTGACAGAAGCCATATGCCTTGTACTTTGTGGAAACCAATACTGGCAAAAGCCATATGCCTTGTACTTTGCAGAAACCAATTTCAAGTACTTCTCACCTTGAGAGTGTAAGTGAAAAGAACATGTAGTACCATTTTTTGAATTCTGTTCATTTGGCAAATTTACATTTAATGAAAATCTATTCATTTACAATGTTTTCCTAGCCAATTTAATATGGTGTAATATTCTCAACATCTTTTTCAGAAAATTTACTTGCATTCCTAAATGTCAAGCAAATAGCTATGAAAACACATATAGCAAAATAATAACTCAAGCTAGATATTCATACAACACATGAATCAACATAAAGACAATATGATTCATACAACTACTACAGTAACAAAAAAAATGTAACTCTTATGCAGTTTTCAAATGCTATTATATGATTATAGTGACGATTTCATCATGGTATATACCAAAATCTATGTGTATATATAGCCAATTACTGAAATACCATTGACATGTCACACAACTTCAAACTAGAAAATCCAAAATCCAAAGTGACAGCGTACCTGCCAAAATCGGCAGGTATCCGCTGCCACGCAGCACTTGTTAGATAATAGCTGGATCACTACAAGCAAAACAATATTCCCATCACATTACCTAGCATGTAAGACATTACATACTTTGTTATAATAGGAAAAAAATCATGCAATTTTGTGCAACGAATCACAACTGTCTTTCTCCATCGAGCATTTCCTTTTTCTCCACCAAAATATCACCCTCCACCCTAAAAGGTTTTCTCTTTTAAATACAATATTGGCTCCCATAAAATTAGGGTACAAGTTCAATTAACTTATACATCTACAAAAAATTGAACTACTCGTATCTATAAACAGTTTTTTCCACTTCAAGTGGACATCTAACATCTCGGTGATATATGAATAGCTTGTGTTCTCTAACTAATGATGAACATTCCATAATAGGGACCTTATTTTGTTGAATCAGATTCTAGACCAACTTTCTAGGAACCTTTGTAAATTGATCTTAAGTTGAGCTCGAGTAGTGATGAATAGTCAAAATAAGGAAACATATAATTGAGATACATTTTAGATTGTAGAGACTGAATTTTATCTTTGATCTTCAACTACGGATATATGTAGATTGGATGGGTATGAATGACCAAGTTCATCAAATACTAGCATGCCAAACATCTCCATAAGTTCATCTATCAACATCCAATGCTTGCACAAAGTTTTTGACCTTTAGAAACAAGTTGCTTGACACTATCACATACTACCAAAATTATAAAGCCTTTATAGCAATAATAATTCTATAAACAAGCTAACGATCTAGGCACACAATTAACTTCACAGAGAATTGTAGAGAATTAACATAAGGAGCGAAGAAGAATAATCATGAACACACATTAGGAATGATCAATGAATGATAATTCATATTATTGCATAGGCAATACATCCTTATAAAGGAAAATAGAGTTTCTAGGAAACAATTCATGCTAGCTCATAAAGTAGGATTACTAAATATGATAAACCCCCATAGGTGAATAAAGCATTTCCTAATAAGACCAAGAGCTCATGAATTCGCTAAGGAATGAGTGAGTGATGATGTGTAAAGGAAAATATTGCTAATCATGGAATAGAAAGAGAAAATCATGGAGGATGAGTTGGCCAAAAAATATAGTAGTTTCCTAGTTGACTAGCTTTACCTTATCCACTCAGAATTAGGAATAAACCAATCTAAGGTAGAATATGCACGAAAGTGGAGTTGCTAATTATGACATTCAATAAAGTAGACAGGATCAACCCTGAATCGGGACTAAAGCGCTCCTAGGGTATATATGGAAAGTGTTGACTATGTGGTGCAAGTGGATGCCAACTATCTATGCTAGTGGGTAGGAAATTAATCAAATAATGATTATATTTTATCCTAAGTATTAAGTGAGTTTATTATATCCCAACACCCCCCCTTAAGTATGATTTTATGATGATATCTCTAAAATAATCATAAATATAGATGCATATAGGGCCCATCAACAAGGATATGGTCACCCTTTTACAATTTATCTTTTCCAAAGAACCGAGGAAAGAGGAAACACAACATGGGGAAAATCCTCTCTCAAGAAAGGACATGTGAGGGAAGACAAAAATGCTGAAATATTGTTGATGCTACTCCAAACTAAATTTTGATGTCTAGAGGAATCTTCTTCTTGGGAAAAGAGAAATCTGCCCACCTAGATAAAGAACAGCTGAAGGATGGAAACTGGGACCATGCAGAACAACTGAAATCCAATGATGTGAGAGCAAGACTAAAGGATCTTGAGAGTTGTAATCAACTACGATATGATGCGATGACTTGAACTTCGAACCAATAGAGATGAAATCATCTCCATGTAGGTAAAATAATTGTCCAAGTGAATGTATGAGGTATCCAACTTCATTTACACAGAAAGGATGTGTTCAAGTGATCATGTAGGAACAGAGAGAAGCCATAGGATCAAAGCATGTGAATGTAAGGGATTCATGGGTTGATCTAGCTTCCAAAGAATCCAAAAGAACACTTATAAGCATATCATTAGACTCGTGGGAATATATTAATAATGAATCCTCTGTAGTAGAACTATGAAAGGTGGAAGGAAGGATATGCTCAAAATATTCAAGGAGGCTCTGAAGATTGATGTCAAGAACAAAGGAGGAGTTGCAGAAGTGGATGGGATAAAAATAGCTAGACATATATCTCCAAACGCTCTATCACAGTCATTCATCTTGTCACTTAGGTCTTCATAAGACTCTTACCATCTCCAATAAATATATCATAGAATTTTTTTCTCTTTAGAGATGAAATCATCTTCAATTTCCAATCTGAGCAGCTTGTGAATGGAATAAGAAGAGGAACTGGTACTCTTGAATCCATTTGAAGTTGTACCTGCAAAATAAACCTGCAAATATTAAAAGGAGAATTAATTAAGGAGCTCTCAAAGCTATGATTTCATTTAGATATCTAATATCATATAGATGATACAATCTCATAATTTTAAAGCATTGATGGAATCAAACATTCTATAAACATGCTAAGGATCTATGCACACAATTAACCTCACAAAGAATTGCAAAGAATTCACATAAGGAGAGAAGAAGAAGAATCATTAACACACATTAGGAATAACCAATGAATGACAATTGATATTATTACATAGGTAATACATCCTTATAAATGAAAATACAGTTTCTAGGAGACAACTAATGCTAGCTCATAGAGCAGGCTTACTAAATATGATAAACCCCCATAGGTGAATAAAGTAGTTTCCTAATTATACCCAGAGATCATGAATTAGCTAAGGAATGAGTGAGTGATTATGTGTAAAGGAAAAAATTACTAGTCATGGAATATAGAGAGAAAACCATGGAGGATGAGTTGGCCACAAAAGATAGCAGTTGCGTATTTCACTGGCTTTAGCTTATCCACTAAAAAACAAGAATAACGTAGTCTAAAGAAGAATCTACAAGGAAAGGGCAATTGCTAATTCTGACAGTCAATAAAGTAGATAGGATCTACCTAGAATCAGTATTAAAGCACTCCTGAGGTATATATGTCAAGAGTTAACTATGTGGTGAAAGCGGATTTCCCCTATCTAGGATAGTGGGTAGGACATTATTGAAATAATGATTAAATATTTTATCCCAAGTATTAAGTGGGTTTATTATATCCCAACACATACCATTTCCTGTTATTTTATCAATATCTCGACTCATTCAATATTTGATGAGTCAAGCTGATGTAAGTCTTGAGGATCACCTTGGATATGTTTTTTCCACTCCCACAACTCATCAAAAGTTAAATATATTGTCTTTCGCATGCTAACATTATCTACTAGTAAATACAAAATATGTTCAAATTTGTTATAATCTTCTTGTATTTGAATAATCCCTCGAAAAAATGAAATCTGAGTTTTCTTAGGACTTTCATTTCAAGAAATTGCTTCATCTTTAAACTCCTATTCAGTAAGCCTAAACAATACAAAGGATGCTTGATATTCCTTATTCTCTACTAACTGATCCTTAATATCAACCACTTCTACGGCTTGTTTAAAGACTTCAACTTCTACAATATATTTTTGATTAGTCAAGTGACTAATATGTTCTTTTAATCCTTGTATTTCAGTACTATGTTGAGCTTTGAGTTGCTCAATTTGTTGGTTCAAAGGTTTCTTGTAAGGGTTCCTTTTCATTCTAAATTTTTAGAGTTTTTTCTTTCTCTTCATCAAGTTCCTTGTTTAAAATAGAAACTACATAAAAATTCTCCCCTACAAAAACTCCCATAGCTGTTGCTGCCTCAATAGCCCCACTTAGTGGATCCTCTAATGATACTTTCTAGATAATTTTACAGGTGACTAGTTCTTCAAGTACATGGCGTGCCCTTCTCCTTTTGTAACCTTTTTTAATATTTCTTTCTATCTCTTGTTAAAACCATAATCTCCTAAAAACACTACTTCTTTTTCTTTGAACTTTACAGTGTCTTCCTCATTGGATGTTAGCAATTTAGAACTTCTAATGATAAACAGTGGTTGGTCATGGTTAGTGGGGACTGCTTGAGAAGGTTCACGGGGACTGGCCTATTCTTAAATGTTGTCCTTGGGTTCACTTATGTGAGTTTGGGATTACTGAGTAGGAATGGATTCTAAGCTTTACAAAGGATTGGTGTTATCTTTAATAGTTGGTAGAATCTTCTGAGTAGTTCCAGATATTAGTAAATCTTGTTCAACTATAGGATCTTGTTTGGGTGTATTACTCAAAAATCTAGTTTGAGTATTGACAATGGTTTTAATTTTGCAGATGGATCCTTTTCTATACCATTTCTTATGTGTTGAGAACTTAGGATTGAAGTTAGAGGTGGATCAGGATCTACTAGTGTGGGATCAACTACCTTTGTAGGTTTCTCCTTTTCTAAATCAATAACATCATTGTTTGTGAAATTAGGAGTTGGTTAATTGGGTTTGTTTACTCCTTCTGTATTTACAGAGATATTAGGTAATATTTTGGGAACAGATTCAACATTATAAACGGATTTGGTATATGCAGCATTACCTTTTAGGTCTTGGTACCTTTGTGTCAGAGTTTTCAACTTAGAAATAGGATAAGTGAGATGAGGATCAATAGTTGTCTACTTACCTTGTATCTTCTCTAATTTTTGTTGTTCTTTATTTTTGGGAATACTAAGATAAGTCGTCATAGATTTACTTGGTCCTTGAATTTATTCCCTTTTATTCCTTTCATTCTTCTCCAATAACATGTTTATTTCTTCTAGTACTCTGAATTTTAAATGTTTTTGTGTCTCATCAATAAGCATCCTTTGATATGGATCACTGACCTTTCTTGTGACCTATTCAAAACTGTGAATACCCTGGAAAATTAGATCATTTGGATCCATCTCATGAATATAGGTATTCTTTAAATGTGCTTGAGAAAATAACCCAAGAATGAACCCTTTGGGGTCATGCATCCTTTTTTCAGCTAATGATAGTTTCAATTTGACTATTTCTTTGGAAATGGTATTTCCATGTCCTGCATTTAGTATTGTCAAATGTCCAATGTATAAGGGAAATTTGGGCCATGCCCCTATTTACTTTGCATAAATTTGGCTATGAACACCATCCACTACTCTTTGGAAAATTATCTCTTCCAAATCCATCCTATTTGGAACAATCCTAAGAAACAATTGAACATATTTGCTTCCCCTTATCCTGAAGGATATGAATAACTATGTCCAATACTTCCCCCCCCTTGGTTGCAACTAGGGATAAAGTATTCTCAGATAACCGAGGTTTGTTCTTGTTAAATATGTAAAAATATACAGCTCCAAAATAAATTATCGCAAATATCATAAATGTGGGGTATGTAGTTTTCCTCCCATAGAACTAAACAATAAATATGAATAAGTGGCTTCACCTTTGTACAGTGTCGTTTCCTAGTAGGACAAGCAAATGAAGCGCATATTAAATCCATTCCATATGCCAATAAATAAAATGAATTTTTATTAGTTGTCGAGTTTTCCTTAATTGGATGATAGCATCCTTGAATGTAATTAAAAATATTTGAGCCTAGTTGAAAATATTACCCATAGCCGCAATGTAGCAAGCTAAGGGTTCCCATTCTAGTTTGAAAAATTGATAGTTTTCAGCTTCGTAGAATCTGCATAAGATTGTCGCAAATAACTTGTATGGTTGTCTTAAAAATATAATATGATTGTCGGTTTGGTCTAATAATGAATGTACAAAGGTTAACCATACATATTTTCAATATTACTTCCAGTTCAATCTTGTTTCTAAAAGCTTGTATAAGATCTTGTGTGACTAATTTCTACGCAGTCTTCAAACTATATATCTTGGCGAATGTGTTCATCTTGATAATAGAAAACATTGATTAGATGGAATATATGAAGGCGCTAGTGAGGATATAAACGAAATATATTACCCATTTCACAAAATATTTGTATGGGACTATTGATTGGCGCGGCATGATCATATAAAACTTTGATTTGTTGATGCTTTCATAAATATCAGTGTCTTCTTTGAATTCAGATAATTCTTTCCCATTGAAAATTGCATATATATTCTACAAATACAGATATAAGGTGTCAAATACCCTTACATCGATTTCAGGACAGAATATGAAATTAGGGTCAATCTTCCAATCTCCTTCTCTAAATTACTACATGGTATAGCGAAACATGATTATACATACTAGCCTAGATCCAGCTTTACCGGGCTCTATCATGCGCCGAGAGGGATCAAATATTTCGAGGTGCAAACCCTGCTTCAACAATTGCACTGCTTCAACAGTGTTTTTCTTGACAGAAAGCGGAGAAGACATAAGCTAGATCCAATACCAACTTTAAAATGACTGTATAAGTCTTTCTCCAGTCTATCGAGGTAATTAGTGTATTCTTGCAGAAAGGGTTTTTTTCTTCGTTTAATCAATTTGTTTAGGTTGTTTCAGCGTTGCTGTGAGGGCGAGTACTGTATATATGTTTCAATATATCTGGAGAATATTGGTGCGCTATTCTATATTTATGTTTCATGGAGTAACTACAAAAGAGAAAATAGTAGTGCAATGTCAGAATGTTTGATTAATTAATTGCGAGGGCAGAACATTTGTTTGTTTTGCCTTTCTTCCTTTTGTAAAATGACGTCTTACATTTTGATTTTGAGGTTATAATTTGTAGGTTTTTCTTTTGAGCTTCATAGAGTTGTGTGATATGTAAGAATTTTGGGCGATAATCTGTGTTGTCTGCTTTCCTGCATTTAGAAGTTTGGCTGAGTTTTTTTCTTGTTTGTTTTTTTCAGTGAAGCCAACAGAAACAAAGTTGGTTGAATCGACTCTAAAATAGATCAGTCGATGGATTCAAAGGGAATATTAAATGAGCTTCTTCCTTCGATGAATGAAATGGCAAAGGCAAGATCATTGAGCCCAGTTTATAGATTTGTGCAGCAATATGTTTCTCATCTCTTGCCTGCATTGAAGAGACTTCAAGCAGAAGCTGCAGGGCAATCGGATTAGATACGTGAAAATGTTATACGATTTGAAGTTGGCATGGCTCTTGCACTCTCAGCTAGGGATTTTGGCTGGGGCCATGCCCTTAAATGCAAATTATTGGAGAAGAGTATAGATCTCTCAGTCCAACATACAGCTTAGATCCAGCTTATGTTGTTGCGTAGACCTGTGCAATAATGTGATTCGCATACCTGAGACAAATTTGTAATTGCTCTCAGCCTTATTCCGAAGGTCTAGCTTGTACGTATTGTTTTGAAGTGTGTATAGGTGTTTTGATTTACTTACAAATATATATATATATATATATATATATATATATATATATACACCTAATATTATTAATTATTTAGCCGACTTGTATATATATATAGATATATAAGCCGACTTTTTTATGTGACACGTGTCATCTCCATGTTGAGCACGGAATTACACTTCTACCTCATACCGGGCTGTAGAATGCGCCTCTCGGCGCAATAAATTATTTTACAACGATTAATGAATATTTGAAAAACAATAATATACCTATAAGCTAATGAAATGAATCTTTGAAACCTTAGGCCGATGTGAATTTACAAGGTGGATGCTTTGCATAGTAGGGAGGTGTTGCAGCTACAACTTTTTCCCAAATGTTTTGAAAATTTTGGACCCTCCTTTTGATTTTATCTCGCTCAAGTTTGTTTGATTTCTTTAAATCTGTCCTAGAAGTCCAGCTTTTCCACTTAAAATTGATCTTTGGGAAGTCAGAGGATTAGTTAACTGTTTTTTCCACTGTTTTGGAAGTTAAATGAGCTAGTATTACCGTTTCCCAGCCAAAGAGTCTTTCACTTTATGTGAGGACTTAACATTTCTGATTTTTTCGATGTTTTTGTTTTATCGTCGTCGGAGGTCAATTAACGAATGAGTCGGGGCATTAGTCCTCTATGCTGCTGATGTTTCGAAAGGGAAACAACGAACATCCCAATAGACATTTCTGTTTCTCGTCGACCCATGGCCTTTATCTCATTTTGGTTTTATTGTTTAAACCTTTCTGACTGTAAATGACTTGGTTTTTTTTTTTTAAATCGAAATCAGAATGATTTTCGATAGTGGTCGGAGGATTAGTCCTCTTCATCACCGACGTTTCGGAAGGAAGTTAATGATTAATCCGAAGGTTAGTCTTTCTGCTCGCCGGTTCCGATGCTATAGTGGTTAGTCTTTCTGATCGCTGATAACTTAGAAGTATGAGCTCCGACACCTTTTAATTCAGAGTAAGTTGCAGTGATACATTTCTTTATCGCTGACACTACGAAGAATTTTATGGTTTGAAGTTTTGATGCTTTAGTGGTTAGTCTTTCCGATCTCCAATGCATAACCATCGCGACGATAGTGCTCGGCATCGCCGACACCACGGCAGCATTTAGGTTTGAATCACCGGCTCTTAGTGTTTAGAGCTTTTGACCGCCGACGGGTTTATGTTATCACGGATCCGTAGTAGTCTATAAGACCGTCGTTGTGGCTGTCAACAGAACTATCCTCCCGATGTCTAGTGTTTTCAACTACCGACCTTTAGCTTTTAGTACTTGGTATCACCGACACTACGGAAATGCTTAGGTTTGAAGCTCCGACGCTTAACATTAAGAGTCTTCGATGTCGATAGACTTAATAGTCTCGTGGGACCCGTAGTCTGTTTGTAGCCCAATGTTGCGACTGTTAATTGAACTTTTCTCCCGACGTTTAGAGCTTTCGACCGTCGATAGGATTTTTTCCCGCCGATTCTTTTACCGAGGGTTTATATATAGAGGTGGAGCATTATTTTATTATTATCCTTGTTGAAAATTGTGTCTGCTCCAGTCCTTGTCGATTGAGCTGTTTCACGTGCCTAGCTGTCCGGATTTCACTCATTGGCATGCTATCGTGGAGGTTTTGGGTCATCCCGTCAACTGCACTGTGTTTTTCGAGATAGGAAAACTACGGCCTTGTTGTTTGATTCTTATTCGTGGATTGGAACCGTGGGTTTTTCTTGGGTAGGGTTTTTTCCGCTTAGGTTTTTGTGTGAGTTTAGGTTTGCCCACTTAAAGCTTATTTTTTCTTCGCTGTATACTTGCATAACATTTTAAGGTCGAGGAGTTTAACTATTACAGTTTACTTGAGTGAGTTTTCTTTTGAGCTCGCATGATTGAGCCATTATGTATACTTTCCTCCTATCTGAAAGATTCAGGGGTGGTGCAAACAAGAGTTACGCTATCTGCACCACCCATTCTTTGGTTATTCATGGCCATTCGGCGGGGGTNATTATGTATACTTTCCTCCTATCTGAAAGATTCAGGGGTGGTGCAAACAAGAGTTACGCTATCTGCACCACCCATTCTTTGGTTATTCATGGCCATTCGGCGGGGGGTTTAAATTGTTGTATGCGTTTACCATATTTTGTGGTACGATGGAGGTTCTCAGTGTATTGGTCTAGTTAGGGTTTTTCAAGAAGAGGAGCACCGTATAGGGTCTGAGCGTTTTGAAGATTAACAATGGAAACATTGTGGTTCATGCTTTTATCGGAGGAGTTTGAGTTAGTTCAGCTGCGGTCTGGATTAAAATGAACAGTCTGTCTATCAGGGTTGTGATCTTGGTTACACATAGTGGACTTAGAGGATTTTAAGCAAAACCCACAGGATTTTCTTTTTTTTCCTTTTCATGTTTCTTTTCATGCATTAATACCTTGTATATTTCATTTTCAAAATGTATATGGAAGAGGTAAATAGATTGATACAGTTTTGTTATTATTGTTTCACTTGGTAAAATATAATTGGTATAAGAACATGCTATGTTTATGACAGGGTGATTGCTGCAAAGAAGATATGTCTAAAACACAAAAGAAGAAGGCTCCAGTCGTCGAAGGAGAACCAGAGGTTGAAATCATCACTAAGGTTGGGTACATATATGAATATACCAAAGATACCACCGGGGTCAAACTGGATTATAAATGGGGTGAGATATACAGGATGATTGCAAATCAGAATGTGCCTGATGTAGGATTCAAAGAGCTGACTATATATGCAAACATCAAGAAATCGGCTCTTATGAACGTAGCCACAAGACCTGAGTTGTTCCCGTGCTCAGAGGTGATCGGTTGGATTTTTCCTAGGGCAGATGTAACTATGATGATCCTTTAAAATACTACTAAACAAGGATATGCTGCATACAACCCTGCTTATGTCTCCATGGCATATCATCTGCCTCTTGCTCAGATTTACTTAACATAAAGTTGGTTGAAAGAGACAGATATGGACCTGGTCTAAATAGTTAAAAGAATGATGATACCAGGGAAGAAATTTCGAACCAGGCCTTCATGAGAATATGATACATCTACTCTTCAGAATCCCTATAGATTTATTGCATTGATGCTGAATAGGAGTTTTGGGAGAGCTCATGGAAAAAGCTTCAAATTAGGATGGATACCAATTATTTTCTATGTGGCCACTCAAGGAACCATATCTAATTGGGAAAACATAGTGTCCAATAGCCTCTCTGCATGCATATCTTCAACTTTGGGAGGGCTATCATAGAAGAAATCAGAGTTCTACATGAGCTCTATCCTAGTTGACTGTATACTATGCACCCAATCTTTTCTAGCCTTGAGGTGTAATTGCGATAGGGACAGGACCCTGGTATACATTGCATAAAAATTATTTTGGGCACACAAATACTATACCTACTATAGAGAAATATGTGAACACTTCATCAGGCCTTTGTACACTCTAATTTTCTTGACCGAATGCAACTGCATGTCCAAAGAGGCATTCAAAGTCATTGAGGAATATGGAGAATATTATTTAACTGAAGAAGGGATGTATATCAGAATGTATGGGGGTTCCAGGGCACCTTCTCGACTCCCTAAATATGCCATTGATTATGTGCTACATAAAGAAGCGGTTAGGCAGGTATATCTTGATGGTGTGGGGAGTTATAAGTTTTCAAAGGTAAAACAGACTGCAGAATTTGTGTAGGAGCTAGAGCACTTCTGTTTTGCTGAAATGAACTTTCACAGGAATGATTCCTGGAATAAGGTAGCAGATCACTGCAAAGAGGAAAGCATTCATCTTGAGTATACCAACTTCTGGGACAAAGACAAGGAAACATTCAGGAGTGCAAAAAACATGACTGCTCTAAAGAAGATATTTAAACAAAAAATCACTACTATGGGTGGAAAAGGAAAAACTGCACAGAAGACTAAGACAGTAGAAGAAGAAGAGGCCAAAAAGAGGGAAGAAGGTGCTAGAAGGCTAGCACAAGAGGCAGAGAATTGGATAAAGAATGAAGAAGAAGAAAGAAAGAGAGATACAGAGGAAGCAACAAAGAAGGAAGAGGAGGAGAGAAAGAGGAATGAAGAAATAGAGACAAAGAAAAGACAAGAAGAAAGTGAAAGTATGAGATTAATAGGATCTCAAAAAGACTAAAAGACTACTGAACATATGGGTACACAGGGGGGACATGATCATACAGAACAAGGGCTTGGACAAGATAATCTTGATCCCCAGGAGCCTACTGCAACTTCTGGTAGCACTCAAGGGCAAGCTATGTTTTCTAGATCGAATTTGATCCCTTTCATGCAGAAAGATGGGGAGGAGGTACCTGACTTTAGTACTATTTTCTATGACAAGGAGAAGAAAAGAATTGTTAAAAGAATTGAGAAAAGGGTTGAAACTGGAGGACAATCCAAAAAGATGATAACTAATAAGACTTTGGTGTATGGAATAGATGCAGATCCAAGATTGACAGCAAGAGCTGGGGTGGCATTAACCCAAGCTACTGAAGATAATGTAGATAGGCTGATGATGGATCTTGAGCAGTTAAAAAAGAACACAGCTCAATTAAAAGAAAAACTGAATAAGGAGAGGGATGAAGGTCATAAGTTGAAGAGGAAAGATGAGGAAATGCAGAATGAAGTGAGGACTTCAAAGATAGAACTCCGGACTCTGCAGGCAAATAAGGTGGCTTTAGAAGTCTCTATACAGAAAATAAAAAAGGATGCTTGGAACAGCTTAGAAGAATTACAAAGGCTACAGCTAGAGCATCAAGTGTTGAAAGCTGAGAAAAATGACATTCAGGTGTCCTATGAAACTTTGAGTGTAGAGAAGGACCAGTTACTAAGCAGAATTGCTGAGTTGGAAACAGAGAAGGCCGCTACGAAAGAAAGAGAAAAGCAATATCAAATACATGTGGCAGCCTTAGAAGAACAAAATGCTTCATTGACAGCATCACTGAAGGATGCTATAGAACAAAAGACAGACTTCCAGCCTTTAAAATAACATGTTCTAACTCAGAGAAGGAAAATCCGCCATTGGCAAATGTGTGTTGAGGAAGAAAGATGTAAGATTTTACAAATAGATAATAGATTAGAAGAAATTTTGGACACTACGTCTTATCTTTTGGACAGATCTCAAGAGATTCTGGAGATTCTAACGGGAAGAATAGTGTGGATAGAAACAAATGAGGAACCTCCTGTGGAGCTACCAGTTAAAGATCGACAGAGTTTAAAGCAGGAATATGATTTATTGGAGTTTGCAGTCAATGTTGTAGAAGAATTCAAGAAAACTATAAAGAAAACAAAAGGAGCATGTGCCGAATACTGCAGGAGGGTGCTTGCTACGTACAATAGATGCAAGTTTTCAGCAGAGAGAAGATTGGATGCAATACCAGAGCATAAATTATTTATAGAGCATCTACAAAATAAATACCAGGAAGACAAGCAAGAGATCCAACAAGTAAAGGATCTAGACGAACAGATTCTAAAGAATGAAGTCACACATGGAGCTGTAAGTATACACCTCCTAGAAGATCAAATGCACCTCAGTCCTGGAAGAATAGAAGGGGTAAGGAATCAGGAAACCAAATATGAGATAAACATTCATTTTCTTGAACCCTATGGATTTGAAGGTATAGCAGCGGAGGCCTAGGCATGGAAAAAGTTCATAAATGACCAAGCGGGCCCCTCTTCATAAAGTGTTTTAAAATATTTTTATTTTAAAATGTAATATCTTGTATAAATTATGAGCACATACTACGAGACAAAATTTTGGAACTTAAAAGGTTGGGGAAGCCCAAAAATTATTGAGGTGCATCCCAAAGGTTTTGTTGTTTTGTATAAATATAGGAGAGTTTAGATGTAGAAGGGACTTCTTTCCCAAGCAATTTTTGAGAGTATATTGTAAGAAGAACTACTTCCTTTTACAATCAAGAATTACAAGTTTCTGCTGGATAAAGTTTGGTGGAATGTTTCAAATGATTTGGCATGGATCTGTTGAATGTGAACTATTTCGTTTTTAGCTTATGTCCATTAACTGTGAGATCGTTCTAACTCATTGAATTTTGGTCATGTTATGAATGCACTCTAGTTTATTCTGTGAAATTTACACTGTGAGTAATGAAGATTGTCATAAACAATAAGCTATCTTTTTGTTCATATTTCTATTAATGTTCACGTGTTCTGAAATAAGTAAAAACTATCTGTAATTTTTCTTAATGCATGCGCAGAAATACATTACTCATTGTCAATAGATAGTTCTGCTCCCTAGGGATAGGTTAGTTAGCTATAGTTAGTTTCTTGTTGTTTGTGATTTAGATGCGAGAGAGGTAAGACGAGAGGTAAGAACCTATGCATCACATTGTGACACTCCTCGTTATCTCTTTCGATTTTGTAGTTTTAGATAAACACTTGCACATCATAACTTAAACACAAAAACTAATTTAAAGTATACACAGTGGACCAGGCCGTAACCGATAAAACATTTTAATTTGTTGCTTGACCTATGGTAGCCAAATCATAAACTGGACGGATTCTCCATACCAAACAGTAACAGGCTAATTAGGAACGTTTATTGGGGAGAATCCCTAACTGTTATTACCTGTGATTTTCCAGGCCTCAACAGTTTTTGGCACTAGAAGGAGGGCCACCAGTGCATGACCGGTCGAGGAAACTCACTTCCTCCAAATTACTCCACTGGTGACAGTTCTGAAAGTAGTTTGTTTCACAAATCCACTCTTGAAGATAAAGAGAAAGGGTATCTGTATCCTATAGATAACAAAGTGGTTGATGATTTAAGAAGAATCACTAGTGCATATGCGAAAAATATTGGAGGATTACCTATCATTTCTGGCTTACCTAGAAGAGAGTATCAGAAGAAATATCACCCTCAATTAGAAGACTCGGTGTTGGTAGAAGATCTTGAAGAACTGATAGAAGCAGCCTTACAAGAAGTTGACCAACCTTTGAATCAATTGGACCTAGATTCACCTTACTGTTCACCTTTTCAGGCCCCTGTTCAGTCACAACCTCATTCTCCACTCAGAATCATGGCTAATGTAAATGCAAACCAACCACCTCCACCGCCTGCTTGGAGAGCTAGGTCACCTTTAAATTTGACACCTCCCTTGCATGATTTTCCTCAAGATTTTGACAAGATGTTACCCAAGTTTGAACCACGTGAAGGAGTTTTGGTAGATGATCATTTACAAAGTTTTTACTTCGCTATAGAAGGATTAAGGGTTGGGGAGCATGAAGATGTAGTGTGTATATTGTTTCCCCACACTCTGAAAGGAAAAGCAGCCTCATGGTATTTTGCACTTCTTGCAAATTCAATCACGAATTGGAACACATTTGAGAGAATGTTTAGAAGTAAATATGCAATTCAAAAAACTCATGCAGCCTTAATGAAGGGGTTATGTGCTCTAAAGAAAGAAAGAAAAGAAAAAGTACGTGATTTCACCCAAATATTTGTTGCTTACCTAAACAATTTTACTGTAGTAAATATGCCATCTGAAAATGCTCTGATAGAATACTATATTTCAACCCTTGGGCCTAATCTGGCCATGTTTTCCAAGAGATCGGTGAGACCTACATTAGCAGAAACTTATGAAGAAGCTAAGAAGGTGGAGGTTGAGATGGAAAGCATATAAAATTATCCTGTGCATTCGGAAGGAAAGACTTTTGGAAGCAAGAAACCTTTATTACTGACTAAGCCTAAGGATGAGCAGTCACAGGATTTTGAAGGGATGTTGAAGATGATGAAAAAGTTGTCCAATAGAGTGATAGATTTAGAGAAAGAGAAAGAAGCTCATAAATCATATAAGCCTTATTATAAGAAAAGGGAAGAGAACAGTCAAACTAAGCCTCCTCCACACAGTCCCGCAACAATGAATTTAACTGATGTAGGCATGGATAATTTTTGTACTTTTCATCAACAACCTCATTTTGAGAAGAATTGCCCCCAATGGATAAATTCTATGACACTGGTAATGAATGAATTATTGGATTCCAAACTGACATAAACTAGTAAAGAGGAAGAAAAAGATAATCAATCTACAGAAAAACAAGAGGAAGATACTTTAGTTTTATGGGATTGTGTCTCAATGTTTGATACAGAAGAAGAAGATTCTCTGAAACAAGAGGAAACATCATAAACCAATGTGACAACAAGAATTCAGAGTTTGTTAAAAGAAGACAAGTCAATACTTCCTAAGATAAAGAAACTTCAAGAAAATATGAAAAAAATACAAAAGAACACTTCAGCTGTTAAAATACCTGAATTTACCATTTCAAGTCAAGATCCAAAGAAAATTAACATACCTCTAAATCCTATTGAAGATAAGATTGATAATGTCAAGAAGAATATCAAAGAGCATGAGATGGGGTATGATCTTGTGGAAGACATTAAAAAAGATAAGGCAAATATCTCATTGTTTGAAATGTGTAATGTACCTCAGTAGAAGGAGAAACTGTTAAAAGCACTTGAGGTACCAAAAAAAGAGCTTTCCACTAACAACCAACTTGAAGAAGAAATTGGTGAAGCAAGTGTGGGAGGTAAGTCTAAGTATAAAACCCCAGCATTTCTCGAAACTTTTGAGATTTTCAACTATAATGTGCACAACTATTTAGTAGACTCAGGAGCATCAGTCAACATTATGCCACTTTCAGTCTGCAAGAAAATCAATGGACAACCTAAACCATCTACTTGGCAGGTTCTTCAGTTAGACAGGACAGCTGTGAAAGTAATAGGGGAAATGGAAGATGTTCTCATTCGCTTATCTACAGATGAGAGGGTATGTTAGTACATCGACATTTTAGTAGCAGACATACCAGATGCTTATGGATTGGTTTTGAGTCAAGACTGGTCGACAAGGCTAGATGGATACTTCGCATCAGATTGGTCACATATATGGTTACCTCATAAGAGAACCTCAAATGAAATACAATGTTACTTAGTTAGAGGGAAATAATGAGCCAATAAACTCTGTGTTGGGAAATTACTTCATTGAATTGGAACCGAAAAATTACCAAGCTGAAGAAGCCAACAGTATACCTGACACTTAGCTTGATCTCCTTTGATTTTCACAGGCTGATGAGATTGACTATAAAATAGTAGATTTAGTTTCAAATGTAGTTTTTAATTCAAGTGCAGTAAAAGTAGATAGTTTTTGGGCCCTTTATTTTTATGGATCTAAAACATTGGAAGGATCAGGAGATGGTTGTGTCCTGATTGATCCAAGGAAAAATAAACATTTTCTTTCTTGTAGATTAGAATTCGAATGTACAAATAATACAGCTGAGTATGAAGCACTAGTTCAGGGACTTAAAAAGGCAATAGAACTAAAAGTGAAAAATCTGAAAGTATATGGAGACTCTAAAATTGTTTTTAAGCAAATTTGAAATAAGATACACTATATTTCACCACATTTAAAATCCTATCAAAATGAAGTTTGGGATTTGCTTATAAATTTTCATGCATTCAATATTGTGTCCATTCCTAGATTAAAGAATGCAGCAGCTGATTTACTAGCTACCTCAGCTGCACGACTAGTACCTTCTGATAATAGATGCTCTATTGAATTACTTTTCAAGCCTTTTGTTCCGGATATGATCACCAATCTACGATTTTTTGACGATGATCGACAAATTTTGGAATGCTTGATGAATGATGAGACTTTTAAAGGAGCAATAATAGATGATGAAGAACATCAAGCATAATTAAAATTTGGGAATTTTATTCCTAAAGGAGTCAGGACCTTGGAACGAATGTTTGATTTAAACAACAAGTTCAGAAAGCCAGCAAATGTCAAGACTCATAGCTCATCCTTGCAATTTGAGCTAATAAATTTGGGGACTGAAGCTGAACCCAGATATGTAAATTTGGGAAAGTGATGTTCTCTGGGCGAAAGAAGTAAGTTCATTAGTATGTTCAAACAGTACAAAGATGTGTTTTCCTGGACATATGAAGAGCTTAAAACGTATGACACAAAGATTATACAACATGCCATCCCGATTAAAGCTGGAGTCAAGCCTTACCAACAGCCTTTGAGGAAAATGCATCCGAAACTGAAACCTTTAATCCAAAGTGAAGTGAAAAAATTGTTGGATGCTAAAATTATATTCAAAGTTAGAAATTCGGAATGGGTTTCAAATTTGGTTCCAGTAAGAAAAAAGTCAAGAGAAATCAGGCTCTGTGTAGATTTCAAAAACCTCAATCCTACCTCAGATAAAGATAACTATCTAGTCCCACCCATGGAACAAATACTGTAGATGGTTTCAGATTCTGAATTGTTTTCATTATTAGGTGGATTCTATGGCTATAATAAATTATTAGTAGCTGAAGAGGATAGGCTTAAAACCACATTCAGAACCAAGTGGGGAACTTTTGCTTACAGGAGAATGCCTTTTGGACTCATAAATGCTGGAGCTACTTTCTAGAGGGCCATGGATATAGATTTCCATGGTCTGATTGGCCGTAGTGTTGTGGTATATCTCGATGATGTCACAATATTTTCAAAAAAGAGAGAGGAACATGCTTTCCATCTGAAACAAATTTTTGAGCGTTGTCGGAAATATGGTATTTTACTAAATCCAAAGAAATGCATGTTTGCGGTCATAGAAGGAAAGCTACTAGGTCATGTTGTTTCTAAGAAAGGGATCTCCATATACCCAGAAAGGATTAAAGCCATAGAACATATCCCTTTACCCCATAACAAAAAGGGTATGCAATCATTCATGGGGACAATTAATTTTGTGCGAAGGTTTGTATCGGATTTTGCTCAAATTGTCAAACCTTTGGAGCAAATGGTTAAACAAAGCATACAATTTAAGTGGACTGATATGAAAAAGAACACATTCAGTAAGATAAAAAAATCTATTGCTCATGCACCAACACTCAAAAGTCCGAATTTCAAAAAAGATTTTATTCTGTACACTTTTGCATCTGATGATTCATTAGCAGCGGTGCTTACATAGAAGGAATATGGGGGAGATGAGTTCCCCATATCATTTATGAGCACTGGTCTGCAGGGAGCTGAATTGAATTATCCAGCTGTTGATAAACAAGCTTATGCAGTTTTCAAAGCGTTAAAGCAATTCAGGCCATACATACTTAAGAACCGTACTAAGGTAATAGTTCCACACCCAGCTGTAAGATCTCTTTCTGTACAAAAGGAATTAGTAGAAAGAAGAGGCAATTGGGTAACCACCTTACAAGAATATGATCTTGAGTTCAAACCAGCATTCATAGTAAAAGGACAAGGATTGTGTAAACTAATGGCTAAGGTAAAGACAATGAAGAAAACAGTTGGGATAATGAAGCTGAGTTATATATGGTGGATGTATGTCCTCTATTCACAGCTCCAGATTCCTAGTATCGGGACCTAGTTCATTAAATTCAAGAAGGATATTTGCTGGAACATTGGAATTCCAAACAATGAAGAGCATTACATCTGAAATCAGCTTCATATCAGATAATTGATGGAGTATTATTTAGAAAGAATTATGATGGATTTTTTCTCAGATGCTTAGAACAAGAAGATGCAAAGAAGGTCATAACAGAATTGCATGATGGGCCTGCTAGAGGTCATTTTTCTGGAGATACAACAGCCCATAAGATTATTAGAGCCGGGTATTACTAGCCTACACTGTTTAAGGATGCTCATGCTCATGTTAGAAAGTGTGATATTTGTCAAAGAGGTGGTGGAAGACAAGCTAAAGCAGCAGGGCTTTTAAAACCAGTGATGATAACAGAACCATTCGAACAATGGGGGATTGATATCATTGGAGAGATAAATCCAAATTCTTCCTTGCATCACAAGTACATTTTGACGGTAACTAACTACTTCACCAGATGGGTCGAGGCCATTTCGTTATGCAAAGTAAATGAAGATGCAGTCATGGATTTATTACAAGATCACATTATGACCAGGTTTGGGGTTCCAATTTCCCTAGTTTTTGATAATGATACTTACTTTTCTTCTATTAGATTAACTGCATTTGCTAATGAAAGAGGAGTCAAGTTGCATTATTCTACAAACTATTACCCACAAGGAAATGGTTTGGCAGAATCTACAAATAAGAATTTGATTAGGATTCTAAAGAAAATCGTAATAGAAAATTAGAGAAGTTGGCATTTAGTGTTACCTAATGCTCTTTGGGTTGATAGAGTCACACCCAAGAAGTTCTTAAGTGTGTCACCATACACTCTTGTTTACAGAAAAGAAGTCATTCTTCCTCCCAATAATCTGTTACCATCTTCCATAATAACTTAGGAATCTAGAGGTACCAATAACGAAATCCTATAGACCAAAATCTATAATCTTTTGAAGTTGGAAGAGTCTAGGTCCAAAGCCAAAGAAAGATTTAAGCATCAACAGGAAGTATTGAAACGTTGGTTTGATAAGCATAAAGCTGGGAGCAAAGAATTCGAAGTAGGAGACTTGGTTCTTAAGTGGGATCATCCCCACGATGAAAAGGGAAAGCACACGAAGTTTCAACATTTATGGGTAGGCCCTTTTCAAATTGCAGCTAAGCTTGGCCCCTCAACTTACAAGTTGCAAGACTTACAGCGGTGGGAAGAGAACTTACCAGTTAATGGTTTAGTTCTCAAACCTTATTTTTCTTGATTTTTTATTTTCTTGGTTATCTTGTACATAAATAAACTGATTGGTTTGTTTTATTTTGTTTGTTTTAGTTAGGGTTTGATTGATTTTAATAAAGAAGCGCAAATTTTGGTTGCATGGAGTTCATCAGAATTCTAGATTAACTAAAATCCTTGATTATAAGACTGTGTACTATAAATTTATTTGAAAGAACTTCTTCTAGTTTAGCATTTTTCCTAAATGGCTATGAACACATTGAAGTCCTAATTAATCCTTGTAAAATAACTCAGGATCAAAAGGTCTGGAATACTATTTCGAGGCTCCATCCATCTCACATTAAAAATGTCTTAGGGGGTGACAGCAAAAGACCCATGGAGAGGAAGCATGGTAAACGATATATTATATTTAAATGATCCCATGCCAGGAATTGAAATCCAAAAGGAAAGTAAGAGTCAAAATCTCCTAAGAAAGCAATATGTATCAACAAAAAGTACTAAACCATATTAGTACAATGGTTGCCAAAGTTCTTCTCCGTCCATGAGCTGAAAAAATCAATACATCTCTCACACAAAGGACACTATGGATAGAGAAGCGTGAATAAAAATTTCAGAAAGAAGGCATCTAGGAGGACTCAAAAGAGGACTAAAGTCCAAAATGGCATGGGAATAAGGAACAAACGATTATTTATGTTTACCATATGTTACAATCCTATGGTGTCTAAGCTGGAAGCTACCCGAAGACAGAGGTAAAAATGAAACTCATATCCCTAGCCCCAAAAGAGTTATCTAGACTTTGAAATCTTGGTTTCCATTTTCCCTTAATTGGACTATCATCAATGATTAAAGTGCATACATCTGCCATTTGGGAAATCCAGACATCTAGAAGAATTCAACATGTAGGTATTTATTGTCAAAACAGTTTGTTGCTCAAAGAAGAAATTGTCTAGAGATCTGTGTTCACCAGGTAGTCGCTAATTGTTGCAGCTGCAACCTTTTCCCAAATTTTTTCAAAATTTTGGACCCTCTTGATTTTATCTGGCTCAAGTTTGTTTGATTTCTTTAAATCTATCTTGGAAGTCCAGTTTTTCCACTTAAAATTGATCTTTGGGAAGTTGGAGGATTAGTTGACTGTGTTTTCTGCTGTTTCAAAAGTTAAATGAGCTAGTATTACCGTTTCCCAGCCAAAGAGTCTTTCTCTTTATGTGAGCACTTAACATTTCTGATTTTTTTGATGTTTTTGTTTTATTGCCGTCGGAGGTCAATTGACGAATGAGTCGGGGCATTAGTTCTCTATGCCACTGATGTTTCAGAAGGAAAATGACGAACATCCCGATGGACAGTTCTGTTTCTCGCCGACCCGTGGCCTTTATCTCCTTTTGGTTTTATTGTTTAAACCTTTTTTACTGTAAATGACTTGGTTTTTTTTTTCCTTTATCGAAATCGGAACGATTTTTGATAGTGGTCAGAGGATTAGTCCTCTTCATCGCTGACGTTTCAGAAGGAATTTAATGAGTAGTCCGAAGGTTAGTCTTTCCGCTCACCGGTTCCGATGCTATAGTGGTTAGTCTTTCTGATCACCGATAACTTAGAAGTCTGAGCTCCGATACCTTTTAATTCAGAGTAAGTCATAGTGATACATTTCTTTATCACCGACACTACAAATAATTTTGTGGTTTGAAGTTTCGATGCTTTAGTGGTTAGTCTTTCCAATCTCTGATGCATAACCATTGTGACGATAGTGCTCAGCATCGTCGACACTGCGGCAGTGTTTAGGTTTGAATCACCGACTCTTAGCGTTTAGAGATTCTGACTATTGACAGGTTTATGTTATCATGGATCCGTAGTAGTCTGTAAGACTGTCATTACAGCTGTCAATAGAACTATCCTCTCGACGTGTAGTGTTTTCAACTACTAACCTTTAGCTTTTAGTACTTGGTATCGCCGACACTGCAGAAATTCTTAGGTTTGAAGCTCTGACACTTAGCATTAAGAGTCTCCGAGGTCGATAGACTTAATAGTCTCGTAGGACCCGTAGTCTGTTTGTATCCTGCCATTGTGGCTGTTAATTGAACTTTTCTCCCGACATTTAGAGCTTCCGAGCGTCGATAGGGTTTTTTCCTACCGATTCTTTTACCGAGAGTTTATATATAGAGGTGGAGAATTATTTTATTATTATCCTTGTTGAAAATTGTGTCTGCTCTAGTCCTTGTCGATTGAGCTATTTCACTTGCCCAGCTATCTAGATTTCACTTGTTGGCGTGCTACCATGGAGGTTTTGGGTCATCCCGCCAACTGCACTACGTTTTTGCTAGGTAGGAAAACTACGGTTTTGTTGTTTGATTCTTATTGATGGATTGGAACTGTGGGTTTTTCCTTGGTAGGTTTTTTTTCGCTTAGGTTTTGGCATGAGTTTAGGTTTTCCTACTTAAAGCTTATTTTTTCTTCGCTGTATACTTGCATAACATTTTAATGTCGAGAAATTTAACTGTTACAGTTTGCTTGAGTGAGTTTTCTTTTGAGCCCATGTGATTGAGTCATTATGTATACTTTCCTCCTATCTGAAATATTTAGGGGTGGTGCAGACAAGCGTTACGCTGTCTGCACCACCCATTCTTTGGTTATTCATGGCCATTCGAGGGGGGTTTAAAATTGTTGTATGCGTTTACCCTATTTTGTGGGATGGCGAAGGTTCTCAATGTATTGTTCTAGTTAGGGTTTTTCAAGACAAGGAGCACCGTATAGGGTCTGAGTGTTTTGAAGATCAGTAGTAGCAACATTGTGGTTCATGCTTTTATCGGAGGAGTTTGAGTTAGTTCAGCTGCGGTCTGGATTAAAATGAAGAGTTTGTCTATTAGGGTTGTGATCTTGGTTACACATAGTGGACTTAGAGGATTTTAAGCACAACCCGTAGGATTTTATTTTTTTGGCTTGTCATGTTTCTTTTCATGCATTGATATTGTGTATATTTCATTTTCAGAATGTATATGGAAGAGGTAAATAGATTGATACAGTTTTGTTATTATTGTTTCAATTGGTAAAAGCTAATTGGTCTAAGAACATGCTATGTTTATGACAGGGTGATTGTTGCAAAGAAGATATGTCTAAAAGACAAAAGAAGAAGGCTCAAGTTGCCGAAGGAGAACTAGAGGTTGAAATCATCACCAAGGTTGAATACATATATGAAGATAGAAAAGATACCACCGGGGTCAAACCGGATTATAAATGGGGTGAGATATACAGGTTGATTGCAAATCAGAATGTGCCTGATCTAGGATTCGAAGAGCTGACTATATATGCAAACATCAAGAAATTGACTCTTATGAAAGTAGCCACAAGACCTGAGGTGTTCCTGTGCTCAGAGGTGATCAGTTGGATTCTGCCTAGGGTAGATGTAACTACGATGATCCTTGAAAATACTGCTACATAGGGATACGCTGCATACAACCCTGCTTATGTCTCCATGGCATATCATTTGCGTCCTACTCAGATTTACTTAATAGAAAGCCAGTTGAAAGAGACAGATATGGACCTGGTAGAAACAGTTAAAAGAATGATGATACCAGGGAAGAAATTTTGAACTAGGCCTTCAGGAGAATATGATACATCTACTCTTCGGACTCCCTATAGATTTATTGCACTAATGTTGAATAGGATTTTTGGGAGAGTTCATGGAAAAAGGTTCAAATCAGGATGGATAACAATTATTTTCTATGTTGCCACTCAAGGAACCATATTTAATTCGGTAAACATAGTGTCCAATAGCCTCTCTGCATGCATATCTTCAGCTTTGGGAGGGGTGTCACAGAAGAAATCAGAGTTCTACATGAGCTCTATCCTAGTTGACTACTATGCATCCAGTCTTTTCCAGCATTGAGTTGTAATTGGGATAGGGACAGGACCCCGGTATACACTGCATATAAATTATTTTGGGCACACAAATACTATACCTACTACAGAGAAATATGCGAACACTTCATCATGCCTTTGTACACTCTAATTTTCTTGACCGAATGCAACTACATGTCCGAAGAGGTGTTCAAAGTAATTGAGGAATATGGAGACTATTATTTAACTAAAGAAGGGATGTATATCAGAATGTATGGGGGTTCCAGGGCACCTCCTCTACTCCCTAAACCTGCCACTGATTATGTGCTACATAAAGAAGAGGTTAGGCGGTATATCTTGATGGTGTGGGGAGTTATAAGTTTTCAAAGGTAAAATAGACTGCAGAATTTGTGCAGGAGGTGGAGCACTTCCATTTTGGTGAAATGAACTTTCATAGGAATGACTCCTAGAATAAGGTAGCAGATCACTACAGAGAGGCAAGCATTCATTTTCAGTATACCAACTTCTGGGACAAAGATGAGGAAACATTCAGGAGTGCAAAGAACCTGACTGCCCTAAAGAAGAGATTTAAATAGAAAATCACCACTGTGGGTGGAAAAGGCAAAACTGCATAGAAGACTAAGATAACAGAAGAAGAAGAGGCCAAAAAGAGGGAAGAAGATGCTAGAAGGATAGCACAAGAGGAAGAGAGTTGATTGAAGAATGAAGAAGAGGAAAGAAAGAGAGTTGCAGAGGAAGCAGCAAAGAAGGAAGAGGAGGAGAGAAAGAGGAATGAAGAAGCAGAGATAAAGAAAAGACAAGAAGAAAGTGAAAGTATGAGATTAACAAGATCTCAAAAAGACCAACAGACTACTGAACAGATGGGTACACATGGGGGACATGATCATACAGATCAAGGGCTTGGACAAAATAATCTTGATCCCCAGGAACCTACTGTAGCATCTGGTATCACTCAAGGGAAAGCTGTGTTTTCTGGAATGAATTTGATCCCTTTCATGCTGAAATAAGGGGAGGAGGTACCTGAATTCAATACTATTCTCTATGACAACGAGAAGAAAAGAATTGTTAAAAGAACCGAGAAAAGGGTTGAAACTGGAGGACAATCTAGAAAGATGATAACTAATAAGACTTTGGTGTATGGAACAGATGCAGATCCAAGATTGATAGCAAGATCTGGGGTGGCATTAACCCAAGCTACTAAAGATAATGTAGATAGGCCGATGACAGATCTTGAGCAGTCAAGAAAGAACGCAACTCAATTAAAAGAAACATTGAAGAAAGAGAGGGATGAAGGTCATAAGTTGAAGAGGACATATGAGGACATGCAGAATGAAGTGAAGACTTCAAAGACAGAACTCCAGACTCTGCAGGAAAATAAGGTTGCTTTAGAAGTCTCTTTAGAGAAAACAGAAAAGGATGCCCATAACAGCTTAGCAGAATTACAAAGGCTATAGGTAGAGCATCAAGTGTTGAAAGCTGAGAAAGATGACATTTAGGTGTCTTATGAAACTCTGAGTGTAGAGAAGGACCAGTTACTAAGCAGAATTGCTGAGTTGGAAACAGAGAAGGCCACTACGAAAGAAAGAGAAAAGAAATATCAAATACAGGTGGTAGCCTTGGAATAACAGAATGCTTCATTGACAGCATCACTAAAGGATGCTATAGAATAGAAGATAGACTTCCATCCTTTAAAAGAACATGTTCTAACTCAGAGAAGGAAAATCCACCATTTGCAAATGTGTGTTGAGGAAGAAAGATGTAAAATTTTACAAATAGATAGTAGATTAGAAGAAATTTTGGACACTACATCTTATTTTTTGGATAGACCTCAAGAGATTCTGGAGATTCTAATGGGAAGAATAATGTGGATAGAAACAAATGAGGAACCTCCTGGGGAGCTACCAGTTAAAGATCGGCAGAGTTTAAAGCAGGAATATGATTTATTGGAGTTTGCAATCAATTTTGTAGAAGAATTCAAGAAAACTGTAAAGAAAACAAAAGGAGCATGTGTTGAATACTGCAGGAGGGTGCTTGTTACGTACAATAGATGCCAATTTTAATCAGAGAGAATATTGGACACCATACCATACCATAAATTATTTATAGAGCATCTACAAAATAAATACCAGGAAGACGAGCAAGAGATCCAACAAGTAAAGGATCTAGATGAACAGATCCTAAAGAATGCAGTCACACATGTAGCTATAAGTATACACCTCCTGGAAGATCAACTGTGCCTCAGTCTTGTAAGAATAGAAGGGGTAAGGAATCAGGCAGCCAAATATGAGATAAACATCCATTTTCTTGAACCCTCCGGATTTGAAGGTATAGCAGTGGAGGCCCAAGCATGGAAAAAGTTCATAAATGACCAAGCGGGCCCCTCTTCATAAAGTGTTTTAAAATATTTTTGTTTTAAAATGTAATATATTGTATAAATTATGAGCACATACTACGAGACAAAATTTTGGAACTGAAAAGGTTGGGGAAGCCCAAAAGTCATTGAGGGGTAGCCCAAAGGTTTTGCTTTTTTGTATAAATATACAAGATTTTAGATGTAGAAGGGACTTCTTTCCCAAGCAATTTTTGAGAGTATATTGTAAGAAGAACTACTTCCTTATACAATAAAGAATTACAAGTTTCTGTTGGAGAAAGTTTGGTGGAATGTTTCAAATGCTTTGCCATGGATCTGTTGAATGTGAACTATTTCGTTTTCAGCTTATGTCCATTAACTGTGAGATTGTTCTAACTCATTGAATTTTGGTCATGTTATGAATGCACTCTAGTTTATTTTGCGAAATTTCCACTGTGAGTAATGAATATTGTCATAAACAATAAGCTATCTTGTTGTTCATATTTCTATTAATGTTCATGTGTTCTGAAATAAGTAACAACTATCTATAATATTTCTTAATGCATGCACAGAAATACATTACTCATTGTCAACTGATAATTTTGCTCCATAGGGATAGGTTAGTTAGCTATAGTTAGTTTCTTGTTGTTTGTGATTTATATGCGAGAGAGGTAAGATGAGAGGTAAGAACCTGTGCATCACATTATGACACTCCTCGTTATCTCTATCGATTTTGAATTTTTAGATAGGCACTTGCACATCATAACTTAAACACAAAAACTAAAAAATATACTCGGTGGACCGGGCCGTAACCGGTAAAATATTTTGATTTGTTACTTGACCTATGGTAGCCGGGCCATAAACCAGATGAATTCCCCATACCAAATAGTAACGGGCTAATTAGGAACGTTTATTGGGGAGAATCCCTAATTGTTGTTACATGCGATTTTCCAGGCCTCAATAGGAGGGAAGATTTTGAACTCGAATTAGTTTAATGAACATATTAGGGCTTAGTTGATCCGTTTAAAGTGTCAAATTTGGAAGGTTTAAATCATAAATTGATTTTAATACAAGTCCATACAAAATCATAACAAATTTGAAATTTTGGTGCTTTCTTTTCGAAAATGAGACCCACAAATAAGGAGTAGGAATTTGGAGCAAATATAACAATAATTTAAATGAAATTCCGACTTTGGAATTTCAAAAAATCAGAATCAATAATTTTTTGGAGTCATAAAAAAACTTTCATTCGACATCCGACTTCTGAAAATTCAGAGTCGGAGGGTCATATTGTAAAAAGTGACCATTGTTTCATACTAACCAACTTCTTCCTTTAAAAATTAAATTTCTATATTTAGACATTAGGAGTCGGAAAGGAAATCATGAACAAAAATTACACCATCCCGACTTTCGAGTGTTGACTTACTTTGAATTCAAAGGACCTTTCATATTAAGCTTAGTTTGGAATCAGACAACCTTCTTTTTATATTTTTTTATCACTTTTATTAGATTGTTTCACATTTTTATTAAATCATAAATTAATTAACTTGACTAATAAAAAAATAAAGACAGACTTCTAAAGAAAATTTAATCTAATGGGGGTTCCCATATCGCATGAAATGGGATCATTATGTTTACAACACACCTTAATCATCTCATTATACCATCATTTAAATGCTAAGTTTTCTTTATAGTAGCCCTCCTTGTCTGTACTATGCTGCCACAAATTAAACATTAGTGATGGGAATGTGTCTGTTACTATGGTATCATACTCACTCCTTTCAGGAGGCTTCCACTCTATCATCACAGTGAGAAACAATACCCAGCTAAAGTTGAAATCCTTGTCTAAATTCTATGTCTCCAGGAAATATTCATTAAATTATTGTAGCATGTACTTTTCGCAGTTCATCTGGATTCCTTGGGTTCATCAGTCAGCTGCTAATAGAACCCCCAAATGGAACTCATATTTTATACACTTTTATACCACTTTTCATGCTAGAACATGCATTGCAAACCATACCTTTGGGTCATTGATAGCAAATATAATCACCCCTTTGGTGTGTTAGGATTAATTATAATTGTCCCTTGACCACCATAGTTTAAATTCCATTTCCTATCTTAGGAGTATGTTTCCACTTCACTAGTTCCATGGGGAACTCGTCTAGGTCCCACCTACCACTTGATGCGCCAATTTTCCCGTGTTTAGGATCTCCAGAGGGAAATCCCTACAATTTAGGAACCCACACCGAGTCATGGGACTCCCACCATTAGTTAACCATAGTCAATGTTTAGTTATCCGTCGATGGACATCAATTAGTTCATCTCCAGTTAGCATAGCACCACATTTGCATGATTTAAGGAGGTTCGATGCCTTTTCTCACCTACCTTAATAAGATAATTGATTGTGAACTGATTTAGTTGTCTTGAGTCAAACTAGTAATATTCTAGTGGTGATATGACATAGTTAGTGAGATCCTAAGTCAATACAAGTCATGGAATTCAAAACACACCTAGTGGATTCGAATCTTCTTCATTGTATCATGGTTGTATGACATACATATTAATGATTATTGAGTATGGTGATGATGGGAATTTTTTTCCTCTTGTTTGTTTAATTTCACTATGATTGTTTGATCATTGTACACCGGATTTATTCTTCCTCCAATATTTTTTCACAATGAGGTTCAATCCAACCTAAATATCCTAAAGAATTTCTAAATTAAACATGGTATTAGAATAGGTAATCAGGCCAAATTCAATCCTCAAAAACTTTCATTGATGCACTAGAAGAAATTGGGTTCCACATAATCCCTGGTATATGTGCCTTCCTTCATCTGGATTCATACAGATATTCTTATCCAGTTGTGAAGCACCCTGATAATGTGCACATGTCGAAGTAGAGAGTGATTGAATTTGTTTTCGTTCAAATTGATTTTTCTCTTGCAATAATATTGAAGAATTCAGAATAATTGTGCTTTCCCTGAAGCTACAATATGGAGAATTTATAAACCTTGACACCCATGATCCTCACACCCTTCAACTATCTTGATTGGAGGGCTGACATGTATATTGTGTTGTGCAACAAAGGTCTGTACATGGTCACTATGGGAAAGGAGGTCGAACCCCAACATCATCTTGAGAAGTCGAAGTATCTGAACAAATTTAATGAGGCATTTGGTTTCATGTGCATTCATATATTTGGGGAGTTACTCTTCCAAGTAGATGGACTAAGAACTCCTAGATAAGTATGGAAGAAGATCGAAACACTATTTGGAAAGAGGGATGAGTTGGGAGGCCATATTCTAGAGAATGAGTTGATTTCTCTTCAACCCAACAACTTCGAAACCATAAAAAAATTCTTCACCAAGGTCAAATCCTTGGTCATGGAGTGCAAGAAGTGTGGGATTGACAAGAAGGATGAGAAATTGGTGCTCTTTATTCTACATAAAATTGGCCCATATTCCTTAGTGTTCATATCCACCTTTCACTCCGGAAGACTGAAAACTCAGAATTAGTGAATACTATCCCTTTATTCCTTCATTGAATCTCTTATGCAAGGACAAGATAAGCTCATATAGATGGGAGCCATGAAAGCCTCCAAAAATAAATATCTATTGGATGCGGAGACAAAGAATGAGCAATAAAAGGGGAAGTATACATGAAAGGAAAAGAAGAGCATTGATTTCAAGCCTAAGGTGAAGCATAATCCATTAGAAGGAGCCTCATGTTCGAAGAAGGACAAGAAACAAAGGTTTGATAAGGCCAAGTTCTCATACTGCAAGAGAGGGAATCCTCCATACAATCAATGTATGAATAAAACCATAGTCCAAATGTCTAGATTCCTTGAAAATAACAATATTTCCCTTCCCAAAGGTGCAAGGAAGCTTGATCTTGGAAATATGACTGAATATCATGAGAGATGCCATGCACTGAAGGCGGGATTATCTTAGTCACAAGATTTTCTCATTGATTCTAGACCATGCAACCACATGGTTTCATCCAAATAATAATGATATTCTATAGATATCTCTGGTGATCCTAGCATAGACATTGGAGATGACTCTAAAATGCAAGCTGTTGGGAACGGTTCAATGAAATTTGAACATGGAGTGTTCAAGAATATCCTCTATGTGCCTTCCTTGAAAACAAATATCTTGTATGTATACCACATTACACATACTGACTCACCCAAGTGAGTCACACTTGATCCCGAATCAGTGGAGATCTCATAAATCTCTACTCGGAATCTGATAGTGAAAGGAGATGCAAATCATGCCCTCAAGGCATATAAATTTCCTCATTTTCTTCCTAACTCATATCCAAGATCCCTATTGATTCATGCTAATGATACAAGCAAGATTTGGCATGAAATATTTGTCCATCCGAATTTCAAATATCTCCAACAGCTATACAATGAAGAGATGATTGAGGGATCGCCTCTCATTAATTCCTCTCAAGGTTTCTACAATGGTTTCTTGGTAGGTAATAATCCAAATCAAAGGTACGAGGTTAGGAAGGAAAGAAGAGATTCCTCTACACTTGATTTGGTTCACAACAATGTCTCCAGACCAGTTCCTACAACATCCATGAATGGATCTAGATATTTTCTGACCTTCATTGATGACTATTCAATGTATTATTGGATCTACTTCCTTAAGCATAAGTATGAAGTGTTTAAAAAATTCAAAATTTCAAACACTAAGCGAAGAAAACTTCTTAGACACCTTGATAGACACAACCATATTTGATGAAATTTTAGACATAGATAGAACTTTTATATTTAGATTTCAAATATGTAAGTTTAGTGCACTAGAAGACATTGTCCTATACATTCTGTAAAAAAAAACATTTCATGATTATTGCATTAAGACCTTCAAAGGATGCATCGATAATAGATGTATCATTTTTTAGGAATGAGCTCTTAGATAATTATAAAAAAAATAAAATTACTAATTTTATTTTTGAAAAATAACATTGCACTACATGCTTGCAAATTTCACAAAAACATATACCTTATCATTAACATGAAAAATAAAAAAGTGGCTAAGTAAAAATGAATCTTGACATAGTTTTGAAATTTTTCAATATATAAAACCTATATAATGGGAAACATAATTCATTTTTCTACATTTCATCTTTTTTACTCGAAGGAAGATATTTTGTGTAAGTATCTCAAAAAATCCAAGTAAGTTGAGGGATGCCTCATTTTTTAGTTTTCTATTCATAAGTGACTCTCATTAGCTCACCCTTACCTAACATAAGGTTACAACATCTATATCCCCCATACTAGGTTGTAGAGCATTTGGCTCCTCTTGGTGCAATAATAACCAACATAGATCCATCTCAAGCCCATATATATCAAGTGAGATGGATCCAATTTCTTGAGGTGTGAATTTTTTTAGTAGCTTTTTATTTTTGGTAACTTATTATCCAACATGATTCTTCTTAATTATTTTTATTTTTTGGTTACTTATGAATGGACATGAGTTTTTTAATTACTTTTTAAGTTTTTTAGGGTTACTTTACAAAAGGTTTTGTGACGACATCTCCCCAATATTGGGTTGTACAACACTCTCTCCCACCCTCCTCCATACTAAGCTGTATAACATCTCAATATTCTAAGTGCAATAAGATTTATACTCAGTAAATGTTTTTAAACTCTGTAAACCTTAATATTTTAACATGATATACTTAGATGCCACTTATCTCATGTACAAAATACCACATAACCTTATTTTGATTTTATAAAACATTGCTTAGTGATAGCCCAATGTTGATTTAACAATTGGAATTTATAATAAAATATTTTGATCATTAAAAATGATTTTATTATTTTATTATTTTATTTATTAAATACAATATTTATAGAGAAATTATTATTTACAATTCTTTATATTTATATTAAAAGTTTCTTTATAATAACATTTAAAGTTGAATGGATTAGTTCCAATAGTTAAATATTTTAAATTAAATTAAAATATAAAAGTATAAATATAAAGTCATGGATCGCATCAACAAACTAACTACCTTTATAAATATTATAAGCCAGCCTCTATATTCATACCTAGCAACTAGTTAAATTAACAAAAGTACAATAATAAATATAAAATTATAAAATTTACATACTACCCTTGACTACTTATCTCAAACATTACAAAATAATAATTTTTCTCAACTAATGTGAACGACTTTATGCCATGGAAAAGTGGACGACTCCTCTTCTTACCCAATTTGTTGGATACCCTTCATTAATCCATGGCGAGTCTTAAGATTAACCTCAACCTCAAGAAAAGAGTGGACCCCAACTTCTATCCAAATCGTCAACATTTCTCAACTCTCTCGATGGATATACACGGTGAAAAATACTCTACATGCTATAGAGCATTTAATGCGATGGCGGTCGCACTATCCGTCTTCAAATCTTTTCCAAAGTAAGATCCAACGGTGGAGTGCGACTGCCGTCGCATTAAATGTTCTATAACATGTAGAGTATTAGAGTATTTGTCGCAACAATCGACTTTACCTGCTAAGATTTTTACGAAATAATATATATATATATATATATATCTATCACATTAGAGGGTATGTTTCCCATATCGTTTGGCAATCATTCCGGAACGCTCCGGTTACATCCGTTGTTGTACACCTTCACTTTATTCATTTTTATTTTTATATTTGAATCCCAAGTTCCAACATGTGCGTGATCCGTAACAAACAATAAAGTAGCATTTAAATATACATCTTTGCCATAGGGATGGAATTTGACGGGTAAATGCCTTTCATGGGTCAATTTACCCGTCAAATACAGCTAAGATTTTAGGGAGACCGTCAAAATCTGGCTTAGAATACAGAAAACGTTTCAGATTTTGATTGTTACAGGCAATTTTGACGGGTGTCCGCCATTTGAAATTCCAACCCTAAAATTGCCATATATTCGTCTGTGGACGTTTTCGCGTTCCACGAGGAAATAGATATTTGAATGTACGTGAACTAAAAATACAACTAACATCAGCTAACATCTTGTTTTTAATTAATAAAACATTTCAAATTTCTTCCCGGTCCTGAAAGATATCTGTTTTTCAAAAAAAAATATTAATGAAATTGTACAGTTTTGAACATGTTTATACCTGGCTTGTCACCTTAAAATTAAAATATATTAGTATAATATGAAGATGAGGTTCCAAAATTTTAAATGAAAAAAATTAAAGTTAATTGTAAATTATGTATGATTTTTACAATGAGTAAAAATATAGGTATTTAGATATTATATAAGATTTTGGATATTCTTAAGCTGATTAACAAGATTAACTTGACTGTCTGGATTCATTCCGTGGTCTTCTTATCTTGATAAATCTTTGTAGACTAATTACCACCATATTGTTTTAGATATCTATTTATTAAGCTAATAGGCGTTTATATAATAGAATTTTAGGGTGGAATACCATCTATGTTTCTCCAAGAATGCACAAGAATGAGATAAGTGCTGATATCCGCTTAAGTAAAGATTATTTAAATAGTAGACAAGATACATTTAAGCATAGCAAGATATGACAACCATGAAATAAATCCCTCATATATACTTGTTACACTCTGATTATATCTAAACACCTATTGGGGTGATTAAGATATGGTAATTAGTTTAATGCTTAATTTTTTTAACAACCAACAATTTCTATAAAATTAAGTGCCTTATTGTTACTTGTGATTGTACTAGTAAATATAACATTCATATCACATCACTTTACTTTAAGGTTTTATAAATAAATTTATATTTATTTGTTATTTTTTGTTTAATTAAATATTTATAGGATATTTTATTTAGCCAAAATTAATATTTCAATTAATAAATTTAGGAACATATTATTTTTTATTGTTCAATGTGTTGAAGCCTGGAAATTCGCAGGCGCAACAGTAAGGGATTCTCCCCAATCAACATTCCCAACTAGCTCGTTGACTGTTTGGAATAGGGAATCCGTCCGGTTTGCAGTCTGGCTACCGTAGGTCAAGAAACAAAACAAAGACTTTACCGGTTGCGGCCCGGCCCTCCGAGTTTTTTGTCTTTTGACTTTAAGAAATGAGATGCAAGTGCCTAACTAAATGCAGAGCGATCAAGATGCAGGGAGCGGTCACAATGTGATGCGCAGGTTCTTACCTCTCGTCTTATGCTCGCAAGCAACCAAATCAGATACAATAAGAAATAAACTAACTATCTAATCTATCCCTAGGGAGCAAGGTTATCATTCTGGGTGAGCAATACATCTTGCGCATGCGTTATGAAGAATCACAGATAGCTGATATTTCTTTCAAGACACATGAACACTTATAGATATTTAAATAACCAGATAGCTGATCATTTTATAACAACAATAATTGCTCACAGTGGAAAATATAAAAAAAACAAGATACCGAAGAACATTCAACAAGAACATAGGTTCAGGAAATTAAACATTCTCACAGCAAATGAAACACCGCTGAAAACGAAATAGTTCCTCTTCAACATTATTCATTGAGTCGCATTGATACATTCCATTCTACTCTCTCCAACAGGTAAAAAATTGTAGTTTCCTTTGCAAAACGAAGTAGTTCCTCTTACAAGCAAACATTTACAAAATTTTCGAGGGGAAAAATCCCCATCTCCGTCCTACTTCCAAATATTTAAACTAAAACTGCTGCCCCCTAGGCTGCCTCCCGGCGTGTGACATTTCAGCATCTTCAAAGTTTCAGCTTCCTCTTCTGGCTGTTTTGTCTTCCCAATCATTTTCTGTGAGCATTTATATCCTGATCAGTAACCGATAAATCTTCCTAGTCGGCACCTGTGTCATTCGTTTGTTTTGTCGTTTTCTCAGCTCCAGTTCGTTTCAACGGTCTATCGGATTCCTCCTGCAGACAATTTCGGTGCATTATTCGTTGAAATGAGATCTTAAACATTAAACTTTTCTGCCCAGAATGGTAAATCCACAAGAAACTAGCCAGGTTCTTCCGGACAAGGTCTCGATTAAGCTTTGGTCAGGTAAAAATATAAATCGGCAGTCGGAAAGCTTCGGGCATCGGACGAGGAAAGAGAAACTTGGCCGCAACGGCGGAACAGAAGGAGCTAACGTGGTGCGGAGGCACGGGCTAGAAAACTTCACATCGGACGTCGGAAAGGATAGGACATCGGAGGTTGAAAGGTTCTTCCATCTGCAACGACGGATAAGGCAAGGGCTGAAGACAAGCAGCGGAAGCAGGGAAAGGCTTAGTCGGATGTCAGAAGACACCCTAATCGGAAGTTTAAAAGATCTCTCTAGTCGCAATGGCGGATGATTTAGGGCTACGTGCAAGCGGTCGAAGGCTAAAATGAATCGGGCGTTGGATGGGTTCAGACTTTGGACGAAGAAAAGATCTAGGAGCCGCAATGGCGGAGAGTTTGAGACTTTGTAGCTTCCGATTCAACAGTAAAAAGAGGCCCGATTACAAGAAAACTCAAGGATTTGAGCAGCGTTAACAACCAAAGTCGTTTTCTTCGCAAAGGCTGCCCTGAAAAACAAAATTTTACTTCTCCACGGCCAGAAATCCACGACTTAACCGAAATTGAACATGGCATGAATAAACCCGCTGACATCCAATATTCAAAGTAAACGAAAAGAAGATATGCCCGAGAGGCTCAAGCATTTAACGATCCAACCAAGCAAAAAATGATGAGGAGGGGCCCAAAATTTAAATAAAAGTAAATTTGGGGAGAACAATTGCGGCAGCAACAACTGGCGATTACCTAGTGAACCTAGATCTCTGGGTGATTATACTTTGAGAAACAGGCTGTTTAACCAGAATGCTTCTAATGAATTCTTCCAGCCATATGGATTCTTCGACCGACAGAAATGTGTACCTTAATCATTGATGATGGTCCATTTGGGGAAAAGGAAAACCGAGACCTTCAAGTCCAGACAACTATGTTGAGGCCAGAGTATGAGTTTCATTATTACCTCTGTTTTCAGGTAGCTAACAGCGTGGACAACACAGGATTGCAGCAGATGGTAAACATCAATATTCGTTTGTTCCTCATTCCCATGCCATTTTAACTCTTTTGTGCTTTTGGACTAAATTTTTCCCTTTCATTTGAGTCTTTCTGTGCGCCTTTCTTACTGAATTTTAATTCAGGATCCTCTATCCCATAGTGTCCTTGTGTGTGAGTGGTATATTTTAAGCTTCAGCTCACGGACGGAGAGGATCTTTTGGCCTTAAGTACTTATGATTCAGCACCTGCTTTGATTTATGATGCTTTTATAGAAGTTTTGACTCTTTATTTTCCTTTTGGCAATCGTTTCTTGGCATGGGATCATTTATATTTAATACACTGTTCACCTTGCTTCTTCCCATGGGTCCTTTACTGTCGCTCCTTAGAACATTTTAAATGTGACGTGGATGGAGCCCCGACATAGTACTCCAGACTCTTCGAATCCGGTTTAATTCACAGGGGTTAAGCAGGACTTCAATGCACACAACATTTTATTTGAGAAAACTGTTAGGCTGGAAGAAATCTTTTAGCAACACATAGGCTGACACTCAATGTATTTGCTATCCCCAACAGACCTTAATATCCTCCAAACAGCCGCAAGTTCATTCCTTTTATTGAAAAAACTTAAAATTAAATCAAAAGAAAACATGACTCGACAAAAACCACATAGCTCATTTATATACAAGGCAGACAAAAGAAAGAAACTCAAGAAAAGTAAGGCTTGAGAACCAAACCATTGACTGGCAAGTTCTCCTGCCATCCCTGTAAATCATGTAGTTTATAAGTAGCAGGGACAAATTTGGCTACAATCTAGAAAGGGCCTACCCATAACTGTTGGAACTTGGTATGCTTTCCTTTCTCATCATGGGGGTGGTCCCATTTGAGGACTAAGTCTCCTACTTCAAAGTCTTTTGTCCCAGTTTTATGCTTGTCAAACCACCTCTTAACTGACTCTTACTGTTGTTTAAAACGTTCTCTAGCCTTGGATCCGGCCTCCTCTGCCTTTAGGAGATTATATATTCTTATTTGGAGAACCTCATCATTCGACCCCCTAGACTCTTGGGCTAGTATGGAAGCTGCTAGCATGATATTGGGAGGTAGGATAGCTTCCTTACCGTACACAAGGGTATAGGGTGACACACCTATTTCAGATTTGGGGGTGACTCTGTCAGCCCACAGAGCATTGGGTAAGGCTGAGTGCCAACTTCGCTGGTTTTCTATTACGGTCTTCTTTAGGATTCTAATAAGGTTTTTATTGGAGGATTCAGCCAGGCCATTCCCCTGCGGATAGTAGTTAGCAGAATAATGTAATTTTATCCCTTTATCATGAGCAAATGCAATCAATTTAATGGATGAAAAGTATTTAGCATTGTCAAAAACTAACGAAATTGGAACTCCAAACCTGGTCATGATATGATCTTGTAGGAAGCTGATGACTTCATCTTCGTTTATCTTGCGCAGTGGGATAGCTTCGACCCAGCGGGTGAAATAATCAGTCGCGGTGAGGATGTACTTGTGTAGCAGGGAAGAATTTGGTTTTATTTCTCCAATGATGTCCAATCCCCATTGTTCGAAAGGCTCCGTGATCATTACAGGCTTTAGAGGTGTTGCTGCTCTAGGTTGTCTTCCACCGCATCTTTGGCAAGTATCACATTTTCTGAAGTGCGCATGTGCATCCCTGAAGAGCGTTGGCCAGTAATAACCAGCTCTAAGGACCTTATGGGCACTAGTGTCCCCTGAATAATGTCCCCTAGCCGGACCATCATGCAATTTAGACATTACTTTCTCAGCATCTTCTTTCTCCAAGCATCTCAGGAGGACTCCATCGTAGTTTTTTCTGAATAATATGCCTTCCACGATTTGGTAGGAAGCTGATTTTAGATGCAGAGCTCTTCTTTGTTTGGAATTCCAATGTTCTGGCAGGAGCCCTGACTGCAAGTAATGTACAAGGTCTCTGTACCAAGACTCAGGAGCTGTGAATAAAGGGCAAACATCTATCACATGCAACTTGGCTTCATCTTCCCATGCTTGTTCTTCATTGTTTCTGCTCCCAGTCATCAGTTTGCATAAACCTTGACCTTTCACTATAGTGGCTGGCTTGAATTCAAGATCGTATTCTTGAAGGGCTGTTACCCAGTTGCCCCTTCTTTCTCCTAATTATTTTTGAATGAGAAGGGATCTTAGAGCTGGGTAAGGGACTATTACCTTGGTCCGATTTTTCAATACATAAGGCCTGAATTGCTTCACTTCCTTAAACACTGCGTATGCTTGCTTATCAATGGCTAGGTAGTTTAATTCAACACCTTGTAACCTAGTGCTCATGAAAGATATTGGGAATTCATCACCCCCATCCTCCTTTTGCTGTAATGGTTTAACAGTCTGGGCAAAATCAGGCACAAACCTACGCACGAAATTTATTGTTCCCAAGAAGGATTGCATTCCTTTTTTATTATGGGGCATGGGGATTTCTTCAATGGCCTTAATTCTTTCTGGGTTTATAGATACACCTGTCTTTGAAACTATATGCCCCAATAACTTACCTTCTGTGACTGCAAATACACACTTCTTAGGATTAAGGGAAATGCCATATTTCTGACAGCGCTCGAAAATTTTCTTTAAGTGGAAAGTGTGCTCCCCTCCTTTCTTTGAGAATATAGTGATTTCATCAAGGTATACCACCACACTTCATCCAATCAGTCCGCGAAAAGCTATGTCCATAGCTCTCTGAAATGTTGCTCCAGCATTAATCAGTCCAAAGGGCATCCTTCTATAGGAAAAAGTTCCCCATTTAGTTCTGAATGTGGTTTTCAATCTATCTTCCTCGGCTACCAACACTTGGTTATAGCCAGAGAACCCGTCTAACAATGAAAACATTTTAGAACCAGAAACCATCTGTAGCAATTGCTCCATGGGAGGTACCGGATAGTTGTCTTTATCTGAGGCGTGGTTCATGTTTCTGAAGTCCACGCACAGTCTGATTTCTCCCAACTTTTTTCTGACTGGTACCAGATTAGACACCCACTCGGAGTGCCTGAATTTAAAAATAATCCTGGCGTCCAACAATTTCTTCACTTCGCTTTGAATCAGTGGCTCCAACTTGGGGTGCATCTTCCTTAACGGCTGCTGATATGGCTTGATTCCTGCTTTAATATGGATGACATGCTTGATAATGCTGGTGTCGTAGGTCTTCAAATCTACATACGTCCATGCAAAGATATCTTTGTACTGTTTAAACAGACTGAGGAACTTGTCTCTTTCCGCTGGTGAATAGCATTTGCTGAGGTTCACGAACTTGGGATCCGTTTTAGTCCCTAAGTTTATTAGCTCAAACTGTAGAGTTGAGCTGTGCGTCTTCACATTAGCGGGTCTTCTAAACTTTTCGTTCAAGTCAAACATCTTCTCTAATGTTCTGATCCCTTTGGGAATGAAATTGTCATATTTCATTTCAGCCTGATGTTCCTCATCGTCGATAATGGCCCCTTTAAAGGTCTCGTCATTTGTCAAGCACTTGATTATTTGCTGATCATCGTCAAATACTCGCAAGTTGGTGATCATGTCAGGTACTGATGGCCTGAAAAGTAATTCAATAGAGCATCTGTTATTAGTGGGAACCAACCTGGCGGCTAATGTAGCTAGAAGATCAGCGGCTGCATTTTTTATTCTTGGGATTGAAATAATGTTAAACGCATGAAAACATTTAAGCAATTCCCATACCTCGTTTTGGTAAGCTTTCAAATGAGGGGAAACACAATGTATTTGATTTCTTATTTGCTTCACAACTATTTTCGAGTCCCCAAAAACTTTTAAATTACTAACCTGTAGCTCAATTGCTTTCTTGAGTCCCTGCAGCAGTGCTTCATACTCAGCCGTATTGTTAGTACACTCAAACTCTAATCTACAGGACAGGAAGTGTTTATTTTTTTGTGGATCAATAAGGACGCAGCTGGCCCCTGACCCTTCTAATGTTTTCGAGCCGTCAAAAAATAAAGTCCAAAAAACATTATCTACTGAAAATGAATCTACTCCTACTGCTAAATCTACTATTTTACAGTCAACCTCACCAGCCCGAGAAAAATGAAGGAGATCAGGCTGGGTGTCAGATGTGTCGCTGGCCTCTTCCGCTTGATAATTCCCTGGTTCCAGTTCAAGAAAGTAGTTTCCCAACACAGATTCAACTGGTATATTCTTCTCATCCAATTGAGTAACATTGTACTTCATGTGAGGTTCTCTCAAAACCTTAATCTGATTGGGGCTCCCTTTGTATGGCAACCAAAGATGTGACCAATCTGAGGTGAAATATCCATTCAACTTAGCTGATCAATCTCTGCTTAGGACCAGGCCGTAAGCATCTGGTATATCAGCCACCACGATGTTAATAACTTGGCATACTCTGTCATCGGATGCTAGGTGGATTAGGACGTCTTCCATTTCACCAATTACCTTAACGTCTGTCCTATCCAATTGCACCACCCTCCATTTGGATGGCTTAGGCTGCCCGTTTATTTTCTTACATACTGATATGGGCATGACATTAATTGACGCTCCTGAGTCTACCAGACAATTGTGCACGTTAAGATTAAAGATTTCGAACGTCAGGAGGAAAGGTGGATGTTTAGTTTTAGACTTACCTCCAGTGCTAGCTTCTCCAATTTCTTCTTCGTCCCGAGGCTGATTATCAGCGGGAAGCTTTTCTTCTAACGTTTCAAGTGCCTTCAACAACTTTCTTTATGCTGGGGTACTTTGCACATTTCAAACAGCGGGACATTTGCCTTTATCTTCTTTAAACCTTCAACAATGTCATATTCAATTTGTTGTTTACTGGATTGAGATTTATCAGAACTCACCTTCTCTTCATTTGGCTTGGGAAACATTCTGTTCTGCTTGGGATCTTGGCTGGTAATAGTGAATTTCGGAACCTTATCAGCCAAGGATTTATCTTGAAATTTTTTCTTGATGTTTCTTTGCAGCCTTCTGATCTTTGGAAGTAAAAGACTGTCATCACTAATCGTCCCTTGGATTCTAGTTGTCACATTAGCTTCCCTGACATCCTTGTGTCCCTGAGTATTTTCATCTTCTGCATCGAGCAAGGAGACAGAATTCCATAATGCCATGGTCTCTTCTTCCTATCCTTTTGTAGAGGTAGAAGCAGCACTTTCTTTCTTTTCATCATCATCCTCCTCCGTTAACCTTGAATCCAACATCTGATTCATGACTAATGTCATTGAATTTATCCATTGAGGATAGTTCTTTTTGGAATGAGGTTGTTGGTGAAAGGTACAGAAATTTTCCATCCCTATCTCTGTCAGATTCATGGATGCAGTTTTCTAAGGAGGAGGTTGGGGCTGATTGCTGTCCTCTCTTTTCTTATAATATGGCCTGAAGAACTTCTGTGCTTCTTTTTCCTTTTCTAAGTCTATGATCTTATTAGACAGCTTTTGCATCATTTTAGCCATACTTTCATAATCTGCTAACTTTTCTTCCTTAGGCTTTGTGAACAATAAGGTTTTTCTTCCCACACCTTTCTCTCCTAATTGTTCTGGATAGTCTTCAATCCTTTCTCTTTCCGCTTCCACAACTTCTGCCTCTTCATAGGTCTCTGTCAAAGTAGTCTTGGCCCTACCTTTTGCAAACATGGCCAAATCAGGGCCCAAAGCTGAAGTATAGTATTCAATCAGTACTTTGTCTGAAGGCTTATCTGTTTCAGAGAAATTTTTAAGATATGCTGCAAACCTTTGTGTGAAACTGTGCACTTTTTCTTTTTTTTCTTTCTTTAATGCACACAGTCCTTTCATGAGTATTTTGGACTGCGTACTTACTTCTAAACATTCTCTCAAAGGTATCCCAGTCTGGGATAGAGTTGGTCGGCAATCCAAAATACCACGAGGCCGCAGCTCCTTTGAGGGTATGCGGGAAAAGTATACACACCACATCTTCATGTTCCCCATCCTTCAAACCTTCTATCGCCAAGTAGAAACTCTGTAGATGATAATCCACTAGGATCTTCTCATTTGGGTCAAATTTAGGCAGTAACTTCTCAAAGGCTTGAGGTAGGTCATGTAGAGGCGGGGTCAGATTTAGAGGTGATCTAGCTTTCCAAGCTGGCGGTGGATTTGGTGGATTAGGTGGAGGTTGATTTGCGTTAACACCGGCCATGAGTTGAGGTGGAGAGTGCGGAGGGGAACCAATAGGAGTGTCAGGAGGGGAACCAACACGGGTGTGAACAGGAGAACTGTAAGGGGTGTCTGGGCCTACTTGGTTCAAAGGCAATTCAACTTCCTGTAAGGCAGTTTCCACAAGCTCTTCCCAGTCTCCAACCAACACTGAATCTTCTACTATAGGATGGTCTTTCTTCTTGTACTCTCTTCTAGGCAATTCATGGATAATCGGCAACCCTCCAATCTTCTTTACATAAGCACGGGTATGTCTTCTTAGATCGTTAACAATTTCATTGTGAACAGGATATAGATGTTCTATGTTTTCTTCTTCCGGAATTGGATTATGTGGTCCACTACTTTTAGAACTGTAACCAACGGAATAATCTCGGTAAAACAGGTTTCCTCGGCCAGCCATGAACTGGCGGCCCTCCTTCTAGCGCCAAAACTGTTGAAGCCTGGAAATTCGCAGGTGCAATAGTAAGGGATTCTCCCCAATCAACGTTCCCAACTAGCCCGTTGACTGTTTGGAATAGGGAATCCGTCCAGTTTGTAGTCCGGCTACCGTAGGTCAAGAAACAAAACAAAGGCTTTACTGGTTGCGGCTCGGCCCACCGAG
>LPNX010874177.1:45558-153482 GCA_001517045.1 Pseudotsuga menziesii | reverse complement strand
AGAACATAGGTTCAGGAAATTAAACATTCTCACAGCAAATGAAACACCGCTGAAAACAAAATAGTTCCTCTTCAACATTATTCATTGAGTCGCATTGATGCATTCCATTCTACTCTCTCCAACAGGTAAAAAATTGCAGTTTCCTTTGCAAAATGAAGTAGTTCCTCTTACAAGCAAACATTTACAAAATTTTCCAGGGGAAAAAGCTCCATCTCCATCCTACTTCCAAATATTTAAACTAAAACTGCTGCCCCCTGGGCTGCCTCCCGACGTGTGACGTTTCAGCATCTTTAAAGTTTCAGCTTCCTCTGCTGGCCGTTTTGTCTTCCCAATCATTTTCTGTGAGCATTTATATCCTAATCAGTAACCGATAAATCTTCCTAGTCGACGCCTCTGTCATTCGTTTGTTCTGTCCTTTTCTCAGCTCCAGGTCGTTTCAACGGTCTATCGGATTCCTCCTGCAGACAATTTTGGTGCATTATTCGTTGAAATGAGATCTTAAACATTAAACTTTTCTGCCCAGAATGGTAAATCCACAAGAAACTAGCTAGGTTCTTCCGGACAAGGTCTCGATTAAGCTTTGGGCGGGCAAAAATATAAATCGGTGGTCGGCAAGCTTCGGGCACCAGACGAGGAAAGAGAAACCTGGCCGCAACGTCGGAACAGAAGGAGCTAACGTGGTGCAGAGGCGCGGGCTAGAAAACTTCACATCGGACGTCAGAAAGGATAGGACATCGGAGGCTGAAAGGTTCTTCCATCCACAACAGTGGATAAGGCAAGGGCTGAAGACAAGCGACGGAAGCGGGGAAAGGCTTAGTCGGACGTCGGAAGACACCCCAATCGAAAGTTTAAAAGATCTCTCCAGCCGCAACGGCGGACGATTTAGGGCTACGTTCAAGCGGTCGAAGGCTAAAATGAATCGGGCATCGGATGGGTTCAGACTTCGGACGAAGAAAAGATCTAGGAGCCGCAACGGCAGAGAGGCTGAGATTTTGTAGCTTCCGATTCAACAGCTAAAGGAGGCCCGATTACAAGAAAACTCAAGGATTTGAGCAGCGTTAACAACCAAAGTCGTTTTCTTCGCAAAGGCTGCCCTGAAAAAAAAATTTTTACTTCTCCACGGCCAGAAATCCACGACTTAACCGAAATTGAACATGGCATGAATAAACCTGCTGACATCCAATCTTCAAAGTAAACGAAAAGAAGATATGCCCAAGAGGCTCAAGCATTTAACGATCCAACCAAGCAAAAAATGATGAGGAGGGGCCCAAAATTTAAATAAAAGTAAATTTGGGGAGAACAGTTGCGGCAACAACACAATGTTATTTCATTTTTTTAAACGTTTCCAAATAAAATAATTTACAACTTTTACATAATAAGAACATTCCATTTATAAATTATTTTGTTAAATATTTTGGTATCATTTTAATTAAAAAATTGTATATGCAAAATTAAATTTCCCTACTCCTTCGCATGACATTTAAAAAAATGACATAAAAAAAGGGAAAAAACATATATCACTTAAAATTTCTAACTCTCATACCTTTAAATAGAATGGTAGATATAATTTAGTATATTAAATTATTTTCAAATACTTTTAAACTCTTAATAAAACCCACTTACTATGATATTGATTTGTCATATTCTCCTTAATAAAAACCCACTTACTATAATAATGATTTGTCATTCTTTGAATAGTCTTTGTAGTAGACGGAGGCCTTTACCGGTCTAAATAATTTGACTCATTTAATTCGAGGGGTTTTCAACCAAAACTATCCACTTATAAAAAGATGTCATTAACTCCATTTCCATAACACAATGGTCTAAAGGAGGGTAAGGCACTTTAGTTGATTAATCTGGACTTGTCTTCATACTACTTTGGTACTGTTGAAGAATGGAGTGCTTATAAAGGTGCACTTGATTTATTTTGTTTGGCATCAGGGATGTCTGTTAGCTCATTAAAATCATCCTTCCTTTATCAGAATGTGGATACTGATATCAGGGAAAAAATAGCTGAGCTGTTTTCCTTTCAGAATGGATCCTCTTACTGTGGGATTTAAGTACTTGGGCTATCATCTTAAACCTTTGGGGTACCACACCTCGGATTGGAGATGGATGATCAATTTATTTGAAAGGAAAATCCAAAAATGGACCTACAGGTATCTTTCTCTTGGTGGCAGGGTGGTCCTTATTAAAGCTATGCTAACAGGGTTGGCTGTCTATTGGTTTGCTTTGTCTAGATGTCCTAAATCCATACTGAATGTTCTGCGTAAACTTATTTTCTCGTTTCTCTGGGGAACCTCAGAAGGCCATCAGAATCCTCATCTGGTAAACTAGGAAACTCTTTCCTTACCTATTGAATTTGGTGGTTGGGATATCAAGAATCTTGAATGGTTTGGTATTTCTCTAAGACTTAAGAGTATGTGGTAGCTACTCACTGGTACTGGGTTCTGGATCAGGATTATTGCCCATAAATACTTAAAGAACAGACCCCTAGAAGACTGGATACGTGGCCGAACTTTCAGTGTAAATGATACTTCATACTTTTGGAATGGGTTTATAAGGATATTTGAGTGGATTACCTACCAGCTGGGATGGAAGGTGGGTAATGGATTAAAGATTAAAGTTGGCATTGAACCTATTGTTGGGAATAACTCGCTGTATTTTCTATCTGAGGAGCTCAGAGATTATCTCACTGATCTGGGGATTACATATCTTGCTCAGGCACAAAACCTGGATGTGTGTAGTAATGATGGACCCAATTGGTACTCTGCCTCAGACCTACTTTTGGAGGGTGATTGGGATGCACAATGGCCCTCCTATGTTAAAGGTCCGACTCATGGGGGTATAAGGATTGGGCATACTGAGGACAAACTGTTATGGATGTATGATGATCAGATGGGCAAGGTGATAGCAAAGAAAGCTTATGATCTTATTGTTTCCAATCATGGGACTGATATGGAAAATGATATTATGATGAAGATTTGGTACTTTAATATTCCCCATAAGATTAAGTGTTTTGTTTGGCTCACTTGAAATAATAAAATTAACACTTGGGATAATTTGTGCAAGAAAGGATGGCACGATCCTAATAGGTGCTATCTCTGCAATGAGGAAGCATAATTAGTTGATCATCTATTTGTTTGCTGTCATTTCCTGAAGGAGTTGATCTTAGGGCTCAACTGTTTATTTGATGTGAAATTATCATGGAATGCCCCTATTTTTATGGAAAATCTCTCCATTTGGGTATCCAAAAGTGGTTCTTTACTGTATCTGCCCCTTTTCCTTATTTGGAATATTTGGAAGGCTAGGAACCATAAGTTATTTGATGATCAGAATCCTATCATGGTAGGCCTTTTACATATTATTTATGATGAGGTTAATACATATAAGCCTCTTCTGAAGCACAAGCATAAAATTAGGAACATTGGGAAGCCTCCTACTTCAATTTTTCCTATGATCTTTTTTGATGGTGCAGCAGCAAAAAATATCGGTGGAGCGGGTTTTTGTCTTTGGTTGAATGAACATCACCTACTAGCTTTTAAACTTGGATGTGGGAGCTGGACAAACACTAGAGTTGAACTCTTTAGCACTCTGGGCATCACTACAGGTCGCCAAGGATATTGGGTTTCCTTACCTACATATCTTTGGTGACTCCTTTGTGATTATAAACTAGGAAAAAAAGGAATCCACCCTGGACATGGTGAACCTTGAGGCTTGGTGCTACAACACCAGAATTCTCATGTCCTCTTTTACTTGGGTGGATTTCAGTCATGTCTATAGGGAACATAACAAGAGGGAAGACATGTTATCCAAGGAAGGGTTGCACGTGGCTCCGGGCCATCTCTTACTTACTGAATCATTTGAGAATGAGATTATTGGGGTAGACTCATCACAACAATTTTAGAATATGCTCATTCTATTACAGTTTTTATCTCATGGATTCTTTGAGCAATTATCAGGTATTTTGTTGAGCAAGCTATTACAAGATATACAAGAGTCACTCTCCTTGCTTGGATCAGATTTCTGGGTTCTTGTTATATTCTCTAGGGACATAGATGACTGATATTATTATAGCTCTCTTATGAGAGGATTATTATGTATTGATACCTAGGTGCTTAGGGTATCTCTGATATTCTTTGCTTGTTCTGTTTGTTTATGAAGCATATGGTTGCTTTGTACTGATATTGTCACTTGTTGCTTGCTGACCCTTGGGGTATTACAGTGCTGACTGAAGATGTAAAAGGTTCTTTTGATTCAATTGAATACCAAGGAACTGTTTTTTTCAACTGAAAAAGGAACCAATTTGATTGAAGTAGTTGAAAACACAAAGGATTGTGTAAAAATACAATGTAGATTGTCTTATGGATTTTGTTTTTTACTTATAAGCTTCAACGCTCAATGTCATAATATGATGGGCCCCATAGAATCTATAATGGGGAATCAAAAGTAAAGAATAAGGTCACATGGAAGTTGGAGATGCTTGGAAAATGTGACAATGAAAGCATTACACTTTTTTTTTCTTTGATTTTGAGAATGTACTCACATGGAGTTTGTTTTGAAAAGGGTATTTTTTTGGGATGGTATTGGATTAGATTAGATTATGTAGAAATGGATATGATTGTAGGTATGGAGTTTTCACTTTAGTATTCATGATATAATATATATTAGAAAGTGATTTTTATAGTTTATCCATATTTATTAACTTTTACTTTAATGTGAGAGATACTTTTTTTGTATTTCTTAGTTTATCATTTATGTTGGGTTTCTAAATCTCATTAGTCCTTGATCTCTATTCTTAGGTAGCCAATTTGACTCACTTTGATCCTTGAGACATGCACTTAGGTTGCTTCCTCATTTTATGGCTCTAGTTATGGGCACAAACACCTAGTTGGGCACATATACCTCATTTTGGTCCATGGATGCCCAAATCTGTTTGGACTTGATTTTTATGGTGTTAAAGCGAGTCAAACCTCATTAAACCTTTTGGATCTCGACATAAACTACACTATATGAGTTCCTTATAGGTTTTTTATTTGTAATTTGCAACCAACATAACTAAGAGTCATTTTATGTTATGTACCTTAATGTTGAAGGTAAATAACAAACAATGTATCCAGGAATATGCAAGGAAAGATCCAATACTTTACTAAATACAAAATCTTCAATGTACCTGGTAGCACAATACATTAATTTTTTTTTTATGGAAGGATAAGCCCTTGCATGCACAATAATCAACAATGATCCAATACTCATGCTCCAATACTCATGCACCTTCCAGATGTTGAATATATCTACCCGATGTGTTAGGGGAGCACAATAAAGCCATGATTCAACTCAATAAATGTAGCATGTAGATACAAGTTCAAGATCAAAAGATACGAGTTCTAGATCGACAGAGACAAGTTGTAGATAGTGATATCATGCTCGTTGTATCATGAAATCATTTAAGTACATCAAATAAATAATGTTTTCATCCAATTGGTTAGCACTGAGGATATTGGACAATGTGTGGGTGCAAGGATACGTTGGTTGTTTATTTTCTAATTTTAGAAATAAATTCTAATTTGATTTATGTAATCACATGCATTGTAAAGAATTAGGAACTTGTATTATCTGATACCAATATTTTGTAACCAATATCTTCTGAGATACCTCCCTATTTCACTCTAAATATCATTTAGGAAAAGAGATATAGCTAGCTAGTGATGTTGAAGAGATTAGAGACTTGAACCATGTTGTATTCTGATTTTATAATCTTCCATATTAAATATAAAATATGTGGCATGTGAAATCTAGTTTTACACTATTTCATCAAGCTTGTAGTTAGTTCCTACAGCATATTCCCAAAGGAGGAAGGCCCCCCTCTTTTGGGAGAATTAGCATCCATTTCCAATTTCTTTTATTTCTGCACTAGTATTCTTTTGTTTTTGTTGTGATTATTTTTGTTGTGCATGCTAATTGTTACTTTATCTTCCATTGGAAATTTCACACGATCAAATCTAGAGGGGGGTAGTGTATGTACACCCTTGTAGACTTTAGCAGTTTAATTGTTGCGCAGAGGGGGGTCCCTTGTCACAGAAATACGGGGGTCTCATACACCAATTTGGTGTCTCACTTGGCGATGACCTTAAAATTATATTATTATTATTATTATAGGTTTACATATGCAACACTTTTTCTAAAAGTGTAATATTATTGATTGAAAAAGAGTATCCTTTGCAAGAGGTGTTTGCAGAACATACAACTATGACCTAAAGTCACGAATTTACAATGATAGTGGTTTATAGTTTAAAGATAACTATTCTTGTGTGAATTAATTATGCAAGTGTTTTCATTTGATAATTGAATTTACATTTTTATTTTGGGTACAAAATTAAGTTTTCTCTCCAATAAAGTAGAATATATAACAATTGAGATATCTAGTTGACATATACATGAACTGATTCTGCACATACAATGCAAGCACTTTGTAACATTGTGAACTCTAGATTAATGAATTAAATGTAACTACATTTAACTTATAAATTAACTGGCATTTTTGCCTTCATTTCCATGTAAGTGATAAATAATTAGGGAATTTATCATTTTGAGTTTGATGTTTTTGTTTTAAATGACATATCTCTATTCCACACAAAATGAACTATGATAGTAATGCGGTAATAGACCTAGGAATAATAAAGGAATATTTCTTCGAGGAGCTGGAAGGTTAGCTCCAATTTCCCTGCTCACTCAAGGGTAAGTGTACAAAGTTGAGGGACCTTTTAGATGCAATGGTACAATGAAGTCAATCACTCTTGATCCATAAAATAGAAATCATCCCAAGCAATCCCGACCCTGCCAAGACTAGTCCCAAGGTTTCCAACATGCATGCTAATTAGGATAGTAAACCAAAACGTGGCCCTCTTTTATTGATGCAAATAGCACTGTTGTTTTTCTTTGAATAAACATGCTCCCGTTTACTAAAACCTGTTTTATGAATAAAACGGGTCAGGCCCATCATTTTCTCCACAATGCCGCGCTATTGTAGCTTCGACGGAGCAGAATGAGAGTGGATGAATGCGTTTTGGGTGAGTCAAAGCCATCAACCTTCACCTTGGGGTCAACCTCTTCTTTGTGAGCTATTTTCCTCAAATATTCTCATGATTTTTTCCCTATATGCATTAATTTATTTTCCCTACTTTGAAATTCAACCGACTTTTTAAAAGTTATATGGCCAATGGAAACCAAAACCCCAATGGAATTGGCCAATGGAAACCAAAACCCCAATTTAATCATAAAAACCAAATAATTTTGATTATTTACCAAAATTCATACCCAAAATTCACATGCCTAATCAAAACAAAAACTCCAATTAACTCATAAAAAAAAAATCAATTTCACTATTTCCATATGCATATTCACAAGCATCCTTGTGAACCCATACCAAAATTCACAAATATGCAAAGTTTGTCAAGCACATAATGACGATTCATGATTTCGTGGATCCAAATCCCTTGAAATTTACCTTGGAGATTGGGTCGAGCCGCATCTCTCGGCCGCACTTCTGGTATTGTGGACCTCTGTTAGGCACAATCATGGTGTATCATTTTGTGCCTATTTTAAATGCTTGAACAAAGTCTAAGGATAAAGATAGCACAAGTTTTTAGTCAATGGGATGTAGAATTCGATTGACATGGAATCTTGGGATTGGTCCAAAAATTTTCTTGAGTCATTTCAAAGTAATTGTACAAGTCAAGCCATCAAGATCTCAATGATGAAGGTGAGTGTGGAAGCTCAACTACTCAAGTTTCTAGATTGTTTTGGAGTCCAACCTAACCTTTCATCACATAAACTTGTATTCGAAGAAAAACTTCTATATAAGTGACTAAAAGGTCAATTTCATGGCCTCAATTAGAAGGGGACCCCCTTCCCAAATTCTCTCCTCCTTCCTATTAACATTCCATATAAACCTTCTGTAAAATTTAAAGAAAAATAAAGAAGAAGAAGTTCCCCCAAGATACAAGGAAATTTCCATTATGGCTTAAGTAGAGGGCCAAACATCTATGAATCCTTGAACCATTAACATACAATAGCATGGGCCTAAAGGATCATGCACTAATAATATGCAGATTAATGCTAATATGACTACACTTTATAAAGGCCATCTTTCAAAAAAATTACAAGAATAGGAGGATTTTTATGAAAACAATTTTATCAAGAGAAAGAGTATGGCCATATGTCCACAAAACCAACAATTTATGACTATTCCATGACGCCAACTATCTAGACTCAAATATGTTGGGCACACAAAATAAATTGGTAAAGGATAAAATATATCTAGGAATGGTATCCATCAACGATAAGAAAGAAACATCTATAAAATCAATAGTTAGAAAGATGTGGATGCACACTGATCTTTTTTTTTATTACCCTGTCTGTTGGGAATTCTGCAGTAGCTAAAACCAAGAACAATGTTATAAGACAAACAAATAATTATGTCTTGTAAATTACCTAGTTGTTTAAAGTTTACTTTATTTTCTAAGTTCTATGATTAACGTGGTGATTGGTTACTAGCACAATATTGAGTTGAGTTTTTATACTCCTACAAATCCATAGTCAAGCTCATAGTTTGCCATTATTTCATAGCCTACAAATCCATAGTCAAGCTCACAGTTTGCCATTATTTCATAGATATTCTGTGGTTTTTTATTTTTTTGTTCTCTTTCAGTCTGACTAGTTACAGTTTGAAAGTATTAGTATGATTAAATTATTTTGTCAAATCTAATTACTAAGTTAGAATCTATATTTAAATAGTTCTTCTGAATTACCTTGAAACTGGGTCTTCATAATGAAATGATTGCATCCTTTATGTACATAATTTTTTGCTTCATAATTCAGTTTCGTAACATTTGCAATCTTATTCACTTAAACTTATTGAATCTTTTATGTAAAACCTTAGTATCTAGTTTTGTTAATACACACACTTGTAGAAAAAAATCCTTTGTCTACATTTCAACATTCGCTCTTGCCATATCTTTCAATATTCAGTATTTCCATATGTATACTTACTTTTCCATCCATTAACATCAAAGGATATATTCTACTCCATCTGTTAACAATAACCTTGATCTATAAAATATTTCTTGTTGTCCATTCTTTATATATGCATGCTCATGTCTAATGGTATATCAATGATATATCAATGTCTAATGATTCAAAATGTTCCACTGACACTAATATAGTTAAGGAATCCCTTTTGGTGCTTTTGTGCATTTGAAATTTGGGAGAAAGCCTTTATATTTTATACTTTTAGATAACTATCCATTCTAGATGAAATGGGGGTTCCTTTGGATCAAGGGCCTGGTCCATTGTTTATCTCAAATGACGAGAGTGTGGTTACATGCTTTGTGACACTTGATGATCTTTAAATCTGTGATAAGATTGTTCAAGAAAACATAATATTGCAGTAAGGGATTTGCTTTGCAACCACATGTGATATTCAATACAGTTTAGGAAGTTCTTCATTGTCTCTGCTTCAACATTTAGTGAATCTTTTAACAATTTCTTTTGATTCTGCCATTCCAACACACAACGGAAGTGATTGCCAGAAATCACTATTGACAACTAAAATAGAGTTTATGCATTTGGGAGGTATAAATTTGCCATTTTATTTTCTATTTTCTCACATTAAAATTTCTCTCTTTTAATAGGCACATGCACTAATTGCTTCAAATATCACAATTATGAAACCTTTTTCCATTCATTTGAAGTGAGGAGAAACAGTTGGTGCTTCGTCACTTGTCTATAGTTGTTGCATTATAGTTCATGTAAAAATGACGTTTGTTTAACTATGGGAGTGAGTTTTTTAAGATATGTATGCATCTATTTTTTTTAAATGTTTGTTTTAATCACCCTTCTAAAGCACTGCTTTGAATGTCTGATTCACTCGGATTAGATGAGCATTCACTTGATATCAGTGGTAGCCTAATATTATAATATGTCATTCCATCCTACAAAATATCACTAAATTTGGGGATTTAAGACCATAATAGGATCTCATCTATTCTACTTAAGGTCATATACATGCAATGTACATAAATTAAAAACAACATAATGAGTGATGCCATTTTTTAGACACAAAATTATTCTCTTTAATGTATTTTTACTCATGTCTATGTGAAGACTATAAAACTTCAAAGCAAGAGTATTTTTGTGATCTAAAGAAGGAAATGAAAATGCAGTAGATAAGGAAGTAAGAAATAAATAATTACATTGGTGGACATCAAACACCAAAATAGGTTATTGGGAGTTAGGAATCAAAAGTACAATCAACAGTAATAGAAGTAAAATAAGAGTAGAATGAGGGGTGTGGTTTATCAATAAAATAAGCTAATCCCTGTAATATTAAATGGAACTCTCATAGTTGGAAGCCGAGTTAATGTGGATAAGGATTAGTCTAACTCCATTTGGAAGCTAGGAGTCAAGATAACTTGGAGTTATTATGTTAACTACAATATATTTATATTAACTTTTAAATTAACTATTAGATAGAAATATTAGCTTAACTCCAATGATGATACAACTATGAGCTTAACAACCACAAATTAAGTGGTTGTTATATTAGATTAACTATTAGATACAAGAAACTGACACATTATTTAGGAATACAACATTATCAATGTGTTAAATATATGTATGTCGTCATCAATTCCGAACATATTAATCTTATTAATATGGTTGTTTCTAGTAGATAACCTTTCTCATTAATGATAGTTGGGATGTGCTTCTTTTATATCATATAAACCACATATACAGGCACATACAATTAATGCAACAAATAAAGTATTCATCTCCTCATTGCATGTAAATTGGACACCAATGCTGCCCCTTGTTATTGCTAGATTATTACTCATGTGAAAATATTAAACATTACCTCTCCTTGTCTATGTTGTGAGGTTAATGGGAAAGTGAAAATATTAAACACTATCACTATATGATAACCTGTGAAATATGATAACTTTATCCATTACTTGCATTTTCCCATTGTCCGCACGACTATATTTGTTTTTTCTTGTTGGAAATATTAATCACTCGCAGATCTGTACCTGACTCTCAGTCAACTCTGTTAGAGTCTATATCAATCAAGATCTTGTCGGTCAATCTAACAAGAGGGAAGAGTCCACGATTCGGCAATGTAAACCAGTCGAATTTATTTCTGAAGTTGAGTTGTTAGGTAGATAGTTATTACAGTCTTTAATGGAGAGTCAGTCGATTCATGTAGAAGCAATTTTCAGGTTGCCTATAAATAGAAGAAGCAAATTATAAATCAAGTTAGTAGAATCAAAAATTAATGCTAAGCAAGCATGGGATACATTGGAGACCGCCTATCAAGGTTTGGATAAGGTAAGGACATCCAAGTTGCAGATTCTGAGAAGAGATTTTTAATCTCTGTCCATGAAATATTTAGAGACTCTAGACACATTATACACCCTATTTGTTGGTTTGATAAACCAACTGAAATCTCATGGAGAAGCCATAGAAGACCAAAGGGTGGTTGAAAAAATTCTCAGAAGTCTTCCCCCAAGATTTGAAAACTTGTTTGTGACCTTGGAAGAACACATAGACATGTCGACATTTACCATTGATGACCTGGAAGATTCACTCATCAATCATGAACACATAAATCATTGGAAGGTGCATTCGCAGTACAGTCATCCATAAGCCGTGGTAGAGGCAAGGGGAGAAACAACTTCAAAGGTGGAGGAAAAATTTCTTCAAGACGAGGACGAGGCAGAAGTCCTGCAAATGTTAGTGGCAGGGGAGATAATCAGAACCCAAGTCAGCCAAGTGGATAGAGGTTTGATAAATAAAAAATTGAATGTCATTATTGTAAGAAATTTGGTCATTATGCATATGAATGTAGGAAGAAACAATATGACCAAGGAATGCAAATCCCAAATCAGTCGACCAGCACCATCACTTCGACAAGTGCAATTTTAATGGCATCGACATCTCCACTCGAATGCAATGTTGTTCAAGAAAGTACACGACATATGGTACTTATATTTAGGATGCACCAACCACATGACTAGTAATTTAAATCCATTTTCCAGTCTAGAAAATTTAGTTCAAACTGATGTCATAATTGGAAACAATGTCTAAGTTGCTATCTTAGAAAAAGGCACTGTTGATATTCTAACCAAATAGGGGGAGAGTAAGTATATCCCCGATGTCTATCATGTCGAAGGTCTGAAGCATAATTTGTTAAGAATTGGACAAATGATACAAAAAGGATACAGAGTCTACATCGAATATGATCACTATGTGATCAAAGACAAGCATCCAAGCGACCAGTTGATAGCAAAAGTGCCAATGACAAGCAATCGCTTGTTTCCATTGAGGATAGTTCCAGACATGAAAGGGAAGAAAAATACAGAAGCTGCATTCAAAAAGGAAAGTAAAGAAACAGTCGAGATCCTCGACAAGAAAGAAAATTGCAGTGCTAATTTACAAGCTGCATTTCAGACAGAAGTTCAGGATGAATCCTTCTTGTGGGATTTTATATTTGGACATCTGAATTTTGGTGGGCTCAAGCTACTGCACACAAAGAATATGGTGAATGGATTTCCATTGATTGAGAGACCAGAAAGGGTTTGTGAAGGCTGCATTTTTGGCAACCAGCACAGAGAGATTTTTCCAGTCGAAAAGTCTTATAGACCACACACACCACTTGAAATTGTGCACTTTGATATTTGTGGTCCAATATAGACATCATCCATTGGTGGCTGCAAATATTTTCTAACTTTTATTGATAACTACTCAAGAAAAACATAGGTATATTTTTTGAAACATAAATCTGATGCATTTAGTTATTTTCAGCAGTTCAAGGCACTTGTGGAGAACTAGAGTGGACACTGCATCAAGATCTTAAGGACCGACATAGGAGGTGAATATGTTTCAAATGAATTTCTGAATTTTTGCAAGACTCATGGCATACAAAAACAATTCACTGCACGGTATACACCTTAGCAGAATGGTATTGCTGAAAGAAAGAACAAAACCATCATGGAGATGCCACACAACATGTTGGAAGCCAAGCATTTTCCAAATGAGTATTGGGGTGAAGCAGTCACAACTGTTGTATACATTATGAACCGATGTCTGATAAAGAGTGTGAAGAACAAAGTTCCCCAATAAGCATGGATAGGTATGAATCATAGTGTTTCTCATTTAAAAGGTTTTTGTTGTGTTGCATATGCTCATGTTCCAGATGAGCTGAGAAAGACGCTAGACAAGAAGGGTCAAAAATGTATTTTTGTTGGCTATTCTGAAGACACAAAAGCATACAAGTTGTATGATCCTGTCGCAAAGAAAGTGATAATCAGTTGAGATGTTCAATTTGTCAAGAATGAATCATGGGATGGAATTGTTGACACAAATGTCAAGATTGTGTCGAATGTTGACAATGATGATATGGAAGAGGAAGTGGTTCAAACACCACATGTAAGCCAACTGGTCATAGTACTGTCGACTCCCATGACACCATGATATGGTTCAGCACAAGGACGATCAACACAAGTACCATCTATTTCTACACCGACAAGTACACCAAGAGGACAACAGAATCCATCAAGCATTTTGTCGAGGTCGACATCGAGAGAATCGGTGAAGACAAGAAGTCTGCGTGACATATATGAAGCTGGTACACCAAATTCATTCTCTCTCTTTGCATTATTTTCTCCTATATATGATCCACTAACATTTGAAGAAGTTGTTGAAGAAGAAGTATGGGCACAAGCCATGGATGAAGAAATAGAATGCATTGAGAAGAACCAGACATGGGAACTGGTTCATGTACCAAAAGAAAAAGATGTAATCAATGTAAAATGGATTTACAAGACCAAGGAAGATGTTGATGGGAATGTGTAGAAGCATAAAGCAAGAATGGTAGCAAGAGGGTTCACACAGCAACCCAACATATACTTCAATGAAACATTTCCACATGTTGCACGCATGGATACGGTCAGAACTGTTTTGGCCATTGTTGCACAAAAAAAATGGCTTGTTTATCAAATGGATGTCAAGTCGGCATTCTTAAATGGCTATCTAGAAGAGGAAGTATATCTGGAACAACCATAAGGGTATGAAGTTCCAGGTCAAGAACATAAAGTGTATAGGCCAAAAAAGGCATTATATGGTTTGAAGCAAGCTCCTAGAGCTTGGTATAGTCGGATTGATTCCCATCTCACTGAAAATGGATTTCACAAAAGTGAAAGTGAGCCGACATTGTACACCAAAGTTGATGAGCAAGGTAAGATGTTAATTGTCTGCTTATATGTAGATGATTTCATATTTACTGGTAATTTTGGCATAGCATATTTTAAAGCAGCCATGGAAAGTGAATTTGAAATGACTGATCTAGGGATTATGAAGTTTTTTCTGGGCATTGAATTTCAACAGTCTAAAAGTGGTATTTTTATATCACATACAAAGTATGCAAGTGAATTTTTAAAAAGATTTAACATGTCTAATTGTAAGACAGTCCCAACACCAGTAATAACAGGTTTAAAATTGAGTAAGGATGATGAAGGATAAATTGTAGATCCTATGCTATTCAAAAGGCTTGTTGGCAGCCTTATGTATTTGACAGTGACAAGAATAGACATCATGTATGTAGTAAGTTTGATCTCAAGGTTCATGGAGTCACCAAAAGACTCACATTGGCAAGCAAGTAAAAGAATTCTAAGGTATGTAAGTGGCACAAAAGACCTTGGTATTATGTATTCAACCTCAGAAAATTTTAAACTCATTGGCTACACTGATAGTGACAATGGAGGCAACATAGATGACATGAAAAGCACATCTGGGTACACATTTCATTTTGGTACAGGTGTTGTTTCATGGGCTTTAAAGAAACATCCCATAGTAACTTTATCTTCAGCTGAAGTAGAGTATGTTGCAGCAACAAGTGCTGCATGTCAAGCTGTCTGGATGAGGAGAGTGTTAAAAGACTTGTCACAGAACCATCAAGAACCAAAAACCATCTTCTGCGACAACAATTCAGCCATAGCATTATCAAAGAATCATGTGTTCCACAAGAGAACCAAGCACATCGACATAAGGTTTCATTTTATAAGAGAGTTGGTGAACAACAAAGAAATTTGTTTGGAATTTTGCAGGTCTAAAGATTAACTTGCAAACATCTTTACAAAACCATTAGCAAATGATACTTTCCAGTATCTACGTAGTTATCTTGGAATGGAAAGTTCTCCACAGTGAACTCTATCATAAACAGAGCATGTCTAAGCTCTGAAACATTTTGTAAATTTTTTTTTTTAAATATCCCCATCTACTTGTAATTAAGGGGGAGTGTTGGAAATATTAATCACTCACAGGTCCATACTTGATTCTCATCTGACTCTGTCAGAGTCTGTATCAGTCAAGATCTTGTCAGTCAGTCTAACAAGAGGGAAGAGTCCCCGATTCGGCAATGTAAACCAGTCGAATTTGTTTATGAAGCTAAGTTGTTAGGTAGATAGTTATTACAGTCTTTAATGGAGAGTCAGTGGATTCATGTAGAAGCAATTTTCAGGTTGCCTATAAATAGAAGAAGCAAATTGTAAATCAAGTTAGACAGTAGAGAGAAATCCGGGTTAGAAAGGAGAGAAAGAGAAGTTGAATCTCAAGCTTCTGTGTAAGTGATTTAGTCGAAGAGCCGAAGCTCTGTAAAAGGATCAGTTGGTGAGTCGACAAGTTTGGATCTGTCGGAGAGCCGACAAGTTTGTAATACCTTTGTTATTTCCGCATAAGTTATATATATGAAATAGTTTATGGTTGAATGCATGTTTATTTATCCACACAATATTTCCATATTTACTTGTGTAAATGTCTTTTACAATTATGGTTGAGTGAAAGAACAAGAATCCTTAAATTTCTCATCCCGTGAAAGTTCCAGGTTTTAGGGCACATTGGTCGACTCAAGTCTTCCTACATATTTGGGTATATGTTTTTATAAGTTCTTTGGATTTGTTAATATATCCATTTTTACTTCATCTTAGTCACAGGTGTAAAGCATTTGTAATTTCTTAAGTCTTTTAGACTAAGAAACATACTATGTATATTTTGACTAAAACCAGACCAAAGTAAGTGAAACGACAAGGTTGGTTGAGCAAGCCGACTTAGAGGTCGAAGAGGTTAGCCGACTTGAGAGGTCAAAGAGGCCATCCGACTTAAGAGGTCGAAGAGGTCAGCCGACTTGTGGTTGAAGTAAAGTTATCGACAAGCTGTCAAATCAGTCGGTAGAACCTACAAGTAAGTCGAAGTAAATTAGTCGGGTCTAAAAGTCCTATCAAAACTTATAAACTTGTCTAGTCGGGACTTACACAAGTTTCACCTGACAAGTGACAAAAAACAAAAAGAAGTCGACATGAAAATATTTAATTTTTAATTTTAACTGAGCAGTACACTCAAGTTTAGGCGGCTTGGTTTTGGCTAACATTTCTTTTTTCACATAGACATTGAATAATGTCGCATATGATAATTATCTTTATACTCATTAACCAACGTCACACCCTCAAGTCAAGGACTATGGATGCATCAAGTTTTGTTCTCCTTTCGCATTACAAATGGGTTATGGAAAAATACATTTTGAAACAATTGGACTAGTGGAACTTGGATGGATTTGAGTTTGTCTCAATATCATATGATGGATTTATGAGTTTCTTTCAATATTAGATGACAGGAGAGACCAGGATTTAGAACAAAGTCCAACTTAAAGAGGAAACTCATGGTGGTAATTACAAAATTTCCTAAGAACAATTTTTCAGAATTTAAAAACAAAATAGAGCTAGATGTTCTTAGAACTATGGAGCTAACAGAGATTATAACAAAAAAATCCTATACAACCTTGATAACATAAAAAATTGGAGATAATGATGGGTGCTTCCTTCGGACCTCCTTCCCAATTATGCATATCTTCCTTTCCACTATATTATTAAACCTATGTTGCTCCCACAGGTCAATCATCTTCTTTTGGATGATACCAATGACTGATTTGTGGTTCTCTATGACACACTTCATTAGTGTCTTCAAGACCAATGAAGCACCAACTACCATTCATAGAGCATAACCCTTCCCTTGGTGTATCCTCGGTTATGGATCAATTTGGCCAAGGGATTCAAAGTGATCCTTGGTATAACTAGTTCTTCTACGACAAATTAATTTTCATGTTACATCAAGATCAAACTTTTAAATGTAGACCTCTAAAAATTGGACTATTTGGATAGGACCGCCTTTTTTTAAAAAATTTGATATTTTTTATTTTGTAAAATCAGAATTTAACCTGTGTATTTGACTAGTAATTTTGATAGTAGAAATGGATTTAGGCACCCAAAATTCCATAACTTAACAGTTATAACATGAATACTGAAAAATTATGACCATATTTTTTCAAAATTGTATTGAAACAATATTCCTATTTTGACTCAAATTGCCAAATTTTAGACTATGTTCTTTTAAATATTGGGAATCGGTCTCCTTAAAATAACCTCCCCATTACATCCACTCCCACTAATTCCTTCACCATGAATGGCTTTTCAATTCACAAGCACACATTTTCGGTAAGCAAAGCTACTTCCATTCTATGTAGTCATACGCTAGGTACCACCCCTGTAATCACTAATCACAAACAACACTACAAATGTAATATAAAATCAAACTTGATTGTATTGGAAATATGTGGAGAGGCTTTTTGATTTTTTATTCTCCATCCAAAGGGTAAGGAACATAATCAACAGTTGACTCTGTTTCTTCCCCATTAGATAGAGGGAATCAACAATCAGGATACAGATAACTGTTAAGATGTTATTGGAATGAGTACACATAATCTTTGAATTTCAGTAGATGGCTACTCTAGGAATTCATAAATGTATTATGAAACTTATTTATGCTATTCTATACCTTTGTAACGCCCCATATTTTGACTAGCAATACTTGCTGCACTTTATTTTCATTATTTTCTTTTTGGACTCATCTGGACTAAGTGATATTTATTTATGACATTATGGACTATGTTATCACCCAAATAATTTTCCTATGGTTGTGGTAGGAAATCACTGGTGTAATCATTTCAAACCAATCTTTAGACTGTATTCTATCCTATACGGTCAGAGAGGGCTCTTTCTTTGTCACAGGTTCATTTACACACACATATAGCTTTAAACAAGCATTAAGAAGGCTATGTTTCTGATGATAACGCAATATTTGTAATTTGAATATTGTAATACATACAAATGTTAAATACCATTGGGCAATGGAGTCACAACTTGAATCATTCAAGAGTATTATAGCGAATAATGAACAGTTATTTTCCCTTTGTAATATGAGGAAAAGTGGGTGTTATATTTAGTCAAATATCTTGAAGTGGTGGTAGGAGAAGAGAGAAAAGGTCCAGTGAAGCAAGAGGCACCTATCTATGGATGAATCTATTAAAAAACCTTTAGGAGAAGCAACAACAAGGATAATGGCAGAAAAGGAGCATCTAACAAAGGATGAATTCCACAACAATCATTATAAACACATTACGAATTCCATTTCTCATGAGAGGAGCGCTTAATAAAATGAATTCCTCACATACAACTAGAAAGAATTAACAGAAACTTACACATACGGAAATGATGCAAACAGGAAACATAAACTGAACATGGAACACTGTGATGAATCTTAGAAACTTAGGATAATTTTCTCATTAATACTTCCAAGAAAGTTTACAGAGCTACAATCTATTGCAGCTTCAACATTTTCCCAAAATTCCAAAAAAATTTAGGACCCTCCTTTGCTTCGATTAGTTCTTTGTCCTTGAGTTAATTCTAAATGCTTGGATTGAGCTACCAATTGTTTTTGATTCCTCCTCTGATACTTGAAGTAATCCATTGTTTGATCAAGCTTTATCGCTACCTTTGAATGCATTTGAAGCATGCCTGAATCGGAAGTTATTTTGGTCAGTGCCCCACCGTTACGGGTGGATCTTTGTTTTGGTCTTCCGCCGTTGTGGAAAGAAATACACTTTCGTCTTCCAATCTGTTGGTTTTCACATCGGCTGATCTTTTGGTTTATGTCGGAAGGATTTGTCATTTCTTTCTCCGCCGTTGCGGACAGAAAACCAATTCCTCTCCCGATCATTGCTTCAATGTTTCGTTTCCCGCCTGTGTTATTTTTGCCGATCCCGTAAGTCAGGGGGTTTCCACCGTTGTGGCTGCGAAAGGTTTTTTTTTGGTTTCGGGATGTTAAGTCATTCGATTCCCACCATTGCGGAAGGCCGCATCATTTTGTGGCTCCGCTGTTGCGGCTTTCGAAGCTCTAAAACTATCCGAGCCTTTAGTGTTTTCGCTTTTGATTCAAGTCCTGACATTGCGGACGGTGGTACGCTTTACGGTTCCACCATTGCAGATGAAAGAAGCACCAACCCTTCTGATGCGGAGTTGTTTCGCTTCCAATTCAGATTTTACCCATTGCAGATCGACTTACCCTCCACGGCTCTACTGTTGCGGCTGCAGTTTCACTTTTGGTCTCGACGAATAGTCTACCAAGGTTCCGCTAAGTATGGTACGTGAATGGCTTAGCGTTTTGGCCGTCCGCCGTTGCGGAAGAAAGTTGGATTTCAGTTTTCGATCCAAAAGTGGTCCGCCATCCGATATGCCGCGATTGTTGACCTTATATATACGGGGTCAAAGGGTTTATTATTCTATTGTTATTTTTAACTGCCGTACTCTGTCTCTATCGTGCTGTCGATCGCTTGAGTTTGTTCGGACCCCATTGCCGGTACCCACATCCAGGTGGAAAATGTAGAAGCCTGACCGTCTTCGTCCCACCATACACGTCGGTTACACATCAGTGCTAGGTAGGCTTCATTTTCCTTTCCTCTTTCCATTTGAATGTTTCGTGGTTTTATTTTCTACGGTGGTTTGTTTCCCCGGCCATTTTCCTTGTCCCATTAAATTATATTCCTATATAGGTGGAGATTTTTATCTTAACTGTCCGTGGGAGGGAGGTTTGGCCCTTAGAGTTTTTTTTCCATATTGCCGTTGCTATATCACCCTACCCATAGAGAATTAGGGGGTCTGGTGCAGAAAGCCATTACGCTGTCTGCACCAAACCACCCTGTATGATGATGTATGGTGGAGATAGGTTTTCCATGACCCTTCCTTGTGGATTTGGGACTGTTTGTTCCATTTTTTGGGCTTCCTGCATCGTTTAAATCCCAATCGTTTTCGTCATGTTGTTCCACGTGACCCCATTCGAGCTCAGTGGTCGAACCCCAACTGGTTGAAAGGGATATATCATTGCTTTTTGGCCATAAGATGCGAGGGCACGGTTTTGTTAAAGCACTATTAAAGTCTCATATATCTTTCCCCTGTTTGCCCCGCACAGCGAAACGATAATGTCACCCGCAGAGAGCGGAGGTTTTCTTCGCGTTAATGTAGATGTTCTTTTCACCCAATTATATTGTTAGAATTGTTGGTATTGAAAAGCAGTGGTAGCTTGCATATTTTAATGCATATAACTATTTTTCATCATGCTAGACATAGACAAAGTCACTAAACACTGCACATTGGGTTCAATAGTTCTGTTAGTTAGGCCATTTCAGTCTATACATGCATATACTTGCTTCATTGACTGATTACTATCATGTTAAACATAGAAGAAATGGCACACTACACATTGATGTATACCAGTTTGTCACTCAGCCAAAAGGGCCTAATGTTACAATTTTATGGCAGGAAGAGCTCACAATGTCAAAGAGACAAAAGAAGAAGGCCCCTGTGGTCGAAGAAGAGCCAGAAGTAGAAGTTGTCACCAAGACAAAATACATATACGAGGACACTAAGTGTATTTCTGGTGTTGAACCTGAGTACCAGTGGGGGGAAATATATAGACTGATCACGTGCAGAGAAGTTCCTGACATAGGATTGGAAGAAGAGTCCATGTATGCCAACATAGAAAGATATTCACTGATGAAGATCACCACTAGACCAGAGTTGTTCCCATGCTTTGAAGTAATCGGTTGGATTCTACCCCAGGCAAATGTCACAACAATTATTCTAGAAAATGTTGAAAGACAGGGCTATGCTGCATATAGCCCTAGATATGTAGTGTTGGCTTACCACCTGCCAGAAGCCCAAGTATTTTTATCTAATGATTGGTTGAACAATATTAGAATGGACCTGGTAGAGACTCTTAAAAAGATGCTGTTGCAGGGAAAACATGACAGATACAGACCGATGGTTGATTATGATACAACAAACTTAATGCCCCCCTATAGGTTCATAGCTTTAATGCTAAACAGGATTTTTGGAAGAGCACATGGTAGGTTCTTCAAGTTAGAGTGGATACCCATCATTTTTCATGTTGCAACCCAGGGGACAATTTTCAACTGGGCTAGCCTTGTATCAAATAGTCTTTCAGCTTGGTTGGCCTCAGCTTTGGGAGGAGTGGCCCAAAAGAGGTTTGATTTCTATATGAGTTCCATACTCATTGATTGCATATTGTGTAATCAGCCTTTCCCCAGACTCAGGTGCATCTAGGATAGGGAAAGAATGCCTGTCTATGCTGCCTATAAACCGCTGTGGGCACACAAATATCACAACCATTATCGAGAAGTATGTGAACACTTTATCATGCCCTTATACACACTCATTTTCCTGAAGGAGTGTGATTTTATGTCAGAGGAGGCACTGCAAGTAATAGAGGAGTATGCAAACTACTATTTGACTGAAAATGGCCTATACTTCAGGATGTTTGGAGGTTCGAAAGCACCTTCCCTACTGCCCAAATACGCAACTGATTACATTATTCACAAGGATGCAGTCAGACAAGTGTTCCTAGATGGAATAGACAGCTTTCTGTTTGAGCACAAGAAGACCGCCTATCCTCCTTTTCCCTTCAGGTTAGGAAGCTAAAAGTTTACCAGAGTAAAAAAGGCTAATTAATTTGTAGAAGAGCTGGAAAAGTTCCATTTTGGAGAGATGCCCTTCCGTAGGAATGATACTCATGGTAAAGTAGCTGAACACTGCAAAACAAACAATGTGAATTTTGAGTATGCCCACCATTGGGATCGGGAAGAATCCATCTTCCGAAATGTAGTAAACATGATAGCCTTGAGAAGAAGGTTGAAGAAGAAGATCACCAGCAAAGGTGGGAAAGGAGATGGACAAGCAAAGGCTAAGGAAGAAGCAAAGAGAAGAAATGAGGAAGCCCAGAGGTTGGCACAAGAAGCTGCAGGATGGCTACACACAGAAGCAGAAGAAAAAAGGAAGGCTGCTCAGGAAGCAGCTGAGAAAGCAGAAGAAGCAGCTAAGAAAGAAGAAGAAGAAAAGAAAAGGAAGCTGGATGAGGAACTCCAAAAGCAAGAAGCTGAAAGGCTAAAGCTGACACAGACAGAATAGTCAGCTTTTGAAATAGCTGCAGGGCAAACCCAGGACGTGGAGAACCCCAAGGTTTAGGACCCATAAGTACCTGTTGCCAGCACACCCATGGTCCCCACACTCAAGCTGGTCCCATTTGTACAGAAGGTGGGTGAAGAAATCCCTGATTTCAACACTGTTTATTATGATAGGACAACAAAGAGAATAATGAAGAGAACAGAAAGGAAAGTTGAAACAGAAGGTCTACCTGGTAAAATGATAACTGATACGCCTGTTATGTTGGGAACAGACCAAGATCCGAGATTCACCATTAGAGCTGGAGCAACACTGATTCAAGCTTTGGAGGATAATGTGGGTAGGATTATAACAGACTTAATGCTATCCAAAAGGTCTTCTGCTCAATTGAAAGACACCTTCAGGAAAGAGAGAGAGGAAGGCAATAGGATGAAGCGGAAGTATGAAGACATGCAGAGGGAGATAAAGGGTTCTAGGGCTGAATTGCAGGCCCTCCAAGTAGAAAGACAGGTTATGGAAACTACACAGGAGGCTTTGAAGAAAGTGTAGAAAGAATGTCAAGAGCCAAGGAGTGAAAATGAACAGCTGCTGGGGAAGGTAGAAGAGCTAGAAGAGCAACAAAAGATTATCTTGCAGGCCAGTGAGATGCACTCCCAAGAACAGAAAGAGAAACATCAAGAGCAGATTTCTTCTCTGACAACTGCTTTGGACGAAGCAAGGGAGCAGCAGGTTAACCTCCAACCGTTCAAAGAGCATATCTTGGCCCAGAAGGCTAAGATGTTGCAGCTACAGACTGCTATAGAAGGAGAAAGGTGCGAGGTGCTGCAGGTAGATAGCAGATTGGAGGAAATCCTGGAGACCTCCTCTTACTTTGTAGATCGATCTCAGGATGTCCCTGAAGTCCTGACTACAAGAATGGAAAGGCTGGAAAACAAGGAAGAAACTCCAGCAGAACTGCCATCAAAGGATACACAGGCCCTCAAGCGGGATTATGACTTACTGGAATTTGCTATAAATACCGCGGAGGATTTCAAAAAATCAGTTAAGAAGATGAAAGGAGCATGCACCGAGTTTTTTAGAAGGCTTCTCATTACCTACAACCGGTGCTAGATAGAGGCTGAGCAGAGGATTGAGGCTTTCCTGGATCACAATGCCTTTGTGGAGCTGCTGTAGAAGAGATACCAGGAGGAGGAAGCTAAATTACAGCGTATTAAAGCCCTGGATGATCAGATCTTGAGGAACGAAGTAGATCATTCAGCTATCAGCGTGCAGCTTCTGGAGGATCAGCTTCAATTGAGTGCAGCCAAGATTGAGGCTATAAAGAACCAGGTTGCTAAGTTTGAGATAAATATTCAATTTTTAGAGCCTTGTGCGTTTGAGGGCATTGCCTTTGAAGCTTCGGCATGGAAGAAATTTCTAGATGCATAAGTGGGATCCTTCTCGTAAAGGATTGGTCATTTTTGTAATATGTAAAATTTTGAAAAAAAACCTTTGAGAAAAGTCAAGCGTTGGGAAATGAAGAGTTGGGAAGCCCAAAGGTCACTTTGGGCAGCCCAACCGTCTCACCTTTTTTGTATAAATGTAATAGACTAAGAGGGAAAAAGGGACTTTTTCCCAGTTAGACATGAAAAGCTATATTGTAAGAAGAACTATTTCTCTTTGCAATAAAGAATTATTGTTTGCTTGTTGGAGGAAGATTGGTGGCACTTTCAAATGTTATGCTGTGGATGGCTGAAAGATGAACTATTTTTTTTTCCAGCTTTTTTCCATTAACCGTGAGATCGTTCTAACTCTCAGAAACTATGTTCTTATTTAAATGATTTCTAGTTTATTTTGTGGAATTACCACCATGAGTAATGTATGGTGTTCATAAAACAATTAGCTATCTGATTGTTGAAATATCTTTAATCATTCATGTGTTGTAGGAAGAAATATCATCTATCTATAATTTCTCTTTATGATACATGCACAATTCACATTACTCACAAATAAGTTAAAGTTTGCTCCCCAGGGATAAATAGATAGATAGATAGGTAGATAGTTAGTTTTATTTCTGCATATGTGATTTATATGCTTGCGAGTCCTAAGACGAGAGGTAAGAACTGCGCATCACATTATGAACGCTCGTATCTTTATCATCCTGCATGGTTAATTAGGCATATGCATATCATACTTAATTCAAAGAATACAAAAATATACACGGTGGACCGGGCTGCAATTGGTAAAACCTTTGGTTTTGTTACTTTGACCTACGGTAGCCGGACCGCAAACCGGATGGATTCCCCATACCAAACAGTCATGGGCTAGTTGGGAACGTTGACTAGGGAGAATCCCTTTCTGTTGTTTCCTGCGAGTTTCCAGGCCTCAACAGTTCTGGCGCTAGAAGGAGGGCCACCATTGCATGGCTGGCCGTGGAACATATTTCCCAAGATTACCTTACCAGCAGATGTTTTGAAGCTTTCGACTCAACCCAAGCACTTACAAGTTTGGTTCTACCTTTGAAGTAAGAAATCCTGTTCTCACCCTACGTTGCTATTTACTCAGACTTTGTTCTTTTACCTGTGCTCATGGCTGGTGTAATTGTGAATCAGCCCAACCCATTGCCTGCTTGGAAAGCTAGAACCCCTTTGAACCTCACCCCTCCATTGCATAACCTACCTCAATCTTTTGATAACCTGCTGCATAAGTTTGACCCTGAGGAAAGGATTGCTGTAGATGACCACTTACAAAGTTTCTATTTTGCAGTAGAAGGGTTAAGGGCTGGGGAGTATGAAGATGTTGTCTGTAGATTATTCCCTCATACCTTGAAAGGGGCAGCTGCTTCATGGTACTTTGCCCTACCTGCAAACTCAATCCCAGACTGGAATACTTTCGAAAGGGTTTTTAGAAGTAAATACATAGCCCAAAAAACACATGCCTCATTGATGAAAGGTCTTGGTTTGTTAAGAAAAGAGAAGAATGAGAAGGTACATAGTTTCGCTCAAAGATTTTAAATATACCTAAAGAACTTTTCTGAAGCTGACAGACCCTCAGACAAAGTCTTAGTTGAATATTATACCTTAGCCCTAGGACCTGAGCTGGCCATGTTTGCCAAGATGAAAGCCAAACCTACGTTGGTAGAGACTTATGAAGAGGCCAAAAGGGTAGAGGATGAAAGGGAAAGTGTAGAAGATTATCTTGATTTACCTGGAGAGAAAACTACAAATAGAAGAGCTGTATTGCTGTCTAAATCTAAAGAGGAGCAATCACATGATTTTGAGGGGATGCTAAAAATGATGCAGAAACTATCCAACCAAATAATAGATCTGGAAAAGGAAAGGGAAATGTGGAAAACTTACAAACCATACTATCCAAAAAGAGAGGATAGCAACCAACGGAAAATCCCTCCCCCAAATTTAGCATCAATGAACATAACAGTGGGGGGTGACAATTTCTGCACTTTTCACCAATAGCCTCATTCGGAAAAGAAGTTCCCTCAATGGTTGAATTCGATGACATTGGTTATGAATCAGATGCTAGATTCTAAATTAACCAAGGACAGTGGTAAAGAGGAAAAGAAAAACTAGACTATGGAGAAACAAGATAATGACACCATGTTTTCATGGGATGGTGCCTCGCTGTTTGACACTGAAGAGAGCGCTCTCAAAACTGAATGCACACCTACAACAACAAAGGACATGGATTTAACAATTTCGAAGACCAAAAGATTGCAAAAGAATGTCAAGAGACAGGCAGATGTCAGTAATAAAGATAAACCACCTAAAGTCACTACTTTCAACCCGGAAACAGAACCAATCATTGAGCCTGTCAAACCTGCGGAAGATGTTGAGGAAGAGAATGTTGGAAAAGCTGAGAAAGTTAAAAAGGAGATACCCACTGAAAACCAACCTGTGGAGGAAAAGGTCAAATCAACTGGGGAAAGGAAAACTAGCACCCCACCTTTCCTTTTGACTCTGGATATTTTGAACCATAAGGTGCATAATTGTCTGGTGGACTCTTAATCATCAGTGAATGTTATGCCTCTTGCAATCTGCAAAAAACTTAATGGGTAGCTAATACCTACTGATTGGGACGTCACTCAACTAGACAAGACTAGTGTCAAAGTGGTGGGGGAGATGAAGAATGTTCTGATTCGATTGTCTGCAAATAAAAAGATATGTCAATACCTTGATATTGTAGTAGCAGACATACCTGATGGCTATGGATTGATCTTGAATTGAGACTGGTCAGCACGACTAGATGGGTACTTTGCTTCCGACAGGTCACACTTATGGCAGCCTCAGAAGGGGAGCCCAAACCTGATTAAGATTTTAAGAGAGCCCTACATGAAGCACAATGTTACTGGGCTAGGAGAGGGAAATGAATCTGCTGATTCTGTCCTGGGAAACTATCTGACTGAGCTTAAGCTAAGACATCCTACCTCAATAAAGGCTAGTTCTAGAATTGACACTCAGCATGATCTCCTTCAACTTCCTCAGGCTGAAAGGGATGAATGTAGGATAGTAGACATGTGTTCAATTGCAAAAATAGCACAGCTAGACCATGGTTAGATATCGCATGTCTAGAATCCATCCCACCCTCTAACTCCCTAAGATTAAAGATATTCAGGAGTGGGCAAAATTTTTTTCTTTTCTTTTGCTTTGTACATAAATAAATTGATTTGTTTGCTTTAATTCTTTGATTATTGATTTGAGGTTGTTCTATTTTAATTTATAGCTTTGATGATTTCTTTTATTTTCACCGCTTTGTTAGTTGTTCTGTTGATTTTGAATAAAGAGGCAAACTTTTGGTTGCAATGGAAACATCAGGGTTCTTTATTAACTGAAATCTTGAGCAAAAGACTGTGCTTTGAAACATAGAATGTCTTCTAGTATCAGTGTTCCTAACTGTCCATGCATTCATTGAAGTCTTACTTAACCCCTGTAAATAACTCAGAAGTAAAGAGGTCTGGAATACTATTTCGAGGCTCCATCCATTTCACATCTTAAATATCCAAGGGGGTGACAGCGAAAGACCCACGGAAAGGAAGCAAGGTAAACAACATATCATATATAAATGATCCCATGCCATAATTTCAGAAAAGCTAAAAGCTATCAAGAGTCAAAACTCCTTAAAAGAAACAAGACATATCAAAGCAAAGTATCAAAAGCATGAATTTCAAATTGCCGAAAGTTCCTCTCCGTCCGTGAGATGAAATGCCAATTCTTCTCTCACACAAAAGGGCACTATGGGAAAGAGGAGCCTGAATAAAATTTAGAAAGAAAGGCAAATGGAGGACTCAAAAGAACTAAAGTTCTAATGGCACAAAAGTGCAATTGGCATGGGAATGAGGAACAAAAGGATAATGCTGTTTACTATCTGTTACAATCCTATGGCGTCCAAGCATGAAACTACCTAAGGACGGGTAAAATAAACCTCATTCATTAGGCGTCAAAAGAGTCATTCAAACTTGCAATATTTCTAATGTTACCATTTCCCAAAGAATGGACTACTTCTCAATGATTTAAATGCTTAAGTTGGCCAGCCTAGGGATACAAACATCTAGAAGATTTCAATTTTTATTTAGACGGTCTTGCACTGGGAAGGAGTTAATTTAGAAATCTGGGGTTCAATAGGTAGTTTCCAATTGTTGCAGCTGCAACATTTTCCCAAAATTCCAAAAAAATTTAGGACCCTCCTTTGCTTCGATTAGTTCTTTTTCCTTGAGTTAATTCTAAATGCTTGGATTGATCTACCAATTGTTTTTGATTCCTCCTCTAATGCTTGAAGTAATCCACTATTTGATCAAGCTTTATCGCTGCCTTTGAATGCATTTGAAGCATGCCTGAATCGGAAGTTATTTTGGTTAGTTCCCCACCATTACGAGTGGATCTTTGTTTTGGTCTTCCACCGTTACGGAAAGAAATACACTTTCGTCTTCTGATCCATTGGTTTTCACATCGGCTGATCTTTTGGTTTGTGTTCGAAGGATTTGTCATTTCTTTCTCCACCGTTGCAGACGGAAAACCAATTCCTCTCCCGATCATTGCTTCAATGTTCTGTTTCCTACCTGTGTTATTTTTGCTGATCTCGTAAGTCAGGTGGTTTCCGCTGTTGCGGCTGCGAAATGTTTTTTTTTGGTTTCGGGATGTTAAGTCGTTCGATTCCCACCGTTGCAGAAGGCTGCATCATTTTGTGGCTTCATCGTTGCAGTTACCAAAGCTCTAAAACTCTTCGAGCCTTTAGTGTTTTCACTTTCGATTCAAGTACTGATGTTGCGGACAGTGGTACGCTTTACGGTTCCACCGTTGCAGATGAAAGAAGCACCAACCCTTCCAATGCGGAGTCGTTTCGCTTCTGATTCAGATTTTACTCGTTGTTGATCGATTTACCCTCCGCGGCTCCGCTATTGCGGCTCCAGTTTCACTTTTGGTCCCGACGAATAGTCTACCAAGGTTCCGCTAAGTATGGTACGTGAATGGCTTAGCGTTTTGGCCGTCCGCCGTTGCGGAAGAAAGTTGACTTTCAGTTTCTGATCCAAAAGTGGTCTGCCATCCGATATGCCACGAGTGTTGACCTTATATATACGGGGTCGAGGGGTTTATTATTGTATTGTTATTTTTAACTACCGTTCTCTGTCACTATCGTGCTGTCGATCGCTCGAGTTTGTTTGGACCCCATTGCCGGTACCCACATCCAGGTGGAAACTGTAGAAGCCTGACCGTCTTCGTCCCGCCATACATGCCAGTTACACATCAGTGCCAGGTAGGACTCGTTTACCTTTCCTCTTTCCATTTGAACATTTGATGGTTTTATTTTCTACGGTGGTTTGTTTCCCCGGCCGTTTTCCTCGTCCCGTTAAATTATATGCCTATATAGGTGGAGATTTTTATCTTAACTGTCCGTGGGAGGGCGGTTTGGCCCTTAGAGTTTTTTTTTCCATATCGTCGTTGCTATATCACCCTGTGCATAGAGAATTAGGGGGTCTGGTGCAGATGGCCGTTACACTATCTGCACCAAACCACCCTGTATGATGATGTATGGTGGAGATAGGTTTTCCATGGCCCTTCCTTGTGGATTTGGGACTGTTTGTTCCATTTTTTGGGCTTCCTGCATCGTTTAAACCCCAATCATTTTCGTCATGTTGTTCCACGCGACACCATTCGAGCTCAGTGGTCGAACCCCAGCTGGTTGAAAGGGATATATCATTGCTTTTTGGCCATAAGCTGCGAGGGCATGGTTTTGTTAAAGCACTGTTAAAGTCTCATATATCTTTCCCCTGTTTGCCCCGCGCAGCGAAATGATAATGTCACCTGTAGAGAGCGGAGGTTTTCTTCGCGTTAATGTAGATGTTCTTTTCACCCGATTATATTGTTAGAATTGTTGGTATTGAAAATCAGTGGTAGCTTGCATATTTTAATGCATATAACTATTTTTCATCATGCTGGACATAGACAAAGTCACTAAACACTGCACATTGGGTTTAATAGTTCTGTTAGTTAGGCCATTTCAGTCTATACATGCATATACTTGCTTCATTGACCGATTGCTATCATGTTAAACATAGAAGAAATGGCACATTGCACATTGATGTATACAAGTTTGTCACTCAGCCAAAAGGGCTTAATGTTACAATTTTATGGCAGGAAGAGCTCACAATGTCAAAGAGACAAAAGAAGAAGGCCCTTGTGGTCGAAGAAGAGCTAGAAGTAGAAGTTGTCACCAAGACAGAATACATATACGAGGACACTAAGTGTATTTCTGGTGTTGAACCTGAGTACCAGTGGGGGGAAATATATAGACTGATCACGCGCAGAGAAGTTCTTGACATAGGATTGGAAGAAGAGTCCATCTATGCCAACATAGAAAGATCTTCACTGATGAAGATTGCCACTAGACCAGAGTTGTTCCCATGCTCTGAAGTAATCGGTTGGATTCTGCCCCTGGCAGATGTCACAACAATGATTCTGGAAAATGTTGAAAGACAGGGCTATGCTGCATATAGCCCTAGATATGTAGCGTTGGCTTACCACCTGCCAGAAGCCCAAGTATTTTTATTTGATGATTGGCTGAACAATATTAGAATGGACCTGGTAGAGACTCTTAAAAAGATGCTGTTGCAGGGAAAACATTACAGATACAGACCGATGGGTGATTATGATACAACAAGCTTAAGGGCCCTATGTTCATAGCTTTAATGTTGAACAGGAGTTTTGGAAGAGCACATGGTAGGTTATTCAAGTTAGAGTGGATACCCGTCATTTTTCATGTTGCAACCCAGGGGACAATTTTCAACTGGGTTAGCCTTGTATCAAATAGTATTTCAGCTTGCTTGGCCTCAGATTTGGGAGGAGTGGCCCAAAAGAGGTCTGAGTTCTATATGAGTTCCATACTCATCGATTACATATTGTGTAATCAGCCTTTCCCCAGACTCAGGTGCATCTGGGATAGGGAAATAATTCCTGTCTATGCTGCCTATAAACCGCTGTGGGCAAACAAATATCACATCCATTATCGAGAAGTATGTGAACACTTTATCATGCCCTTATACACACTCATTTTCCTGAAGGAGTGTGATTGTATGCCAGAGGAGGCACTGCAAGTAATAGAGGAGTATGCAGACTACTATTTGACTGAAAATGGCCTGTACTTCAGGATGTTTGGAGGTTCGAGAGCACCTTACCTACTTCCCAAATACGCAACTGATTACATTATTCACAAGGATGCAGTAAGACAAGTGTTCCTGGATGGAATAGGCAGCTTTCTGTTTGAGCACAAGAAGACCGCCTATCCTCCTTTTCCCTTCAGGTTAGGAAGCTACAAGTTTACCAGAGTAAAAAAGGCTGATGAATTTGTAGAAGAGTTGGAAAAGTTCCATTTTGGAGAGATGCCCTTCCGTAGGAATGATACTCACGGTAAAGTAGCTGAACACTGCAAAACAAACAATGTGCATTTTGGATATGCCCACCATTGGGATCAGGAAGAATCCATCTTCCGAAATGCAGTAAACATGACAGCCTTGAGAAGAAGGTTCAAGAAGAAGATCACCACCAAAGGTGGGAAGGGAGACGAACAAGCAAAGGCTGAGGAAGAAGCAAAGAGAAGAAATGAGGAAGCCCAGAGGTTGGCACAAGAAGCTACAAGGTGGCCACACACAGAAGAAGAAGAAAAAAGGAAGGCTGCTCAGGAAGCAGCTGAGAAAGCAGAAGAAATAGCTAAGAGATAAGAAGAAGAAAAGAAAAGGAAGATGGATGAGGAACTCCAAAAGCAAGAAGCTGAAAGGCTAACGCTGACACAGACAGAGCAGTTAGCTTCTAAAACAGCTGCAGGGCAGACCCGGTACGTGGAGAACCTCGAGGTTCAGGACCCACAAGTACCTGTTGCCAGCACACCCATGGTCTCCACACTCAAGCTGGTCCCCTTTGTACAGAAGGTGGGTGAAGAAATCCCTGATTTCAACACTGTTTATTATGATAGGACAACAAAGAGAATAATGAAGAGAACAGAAAGGAAAGTTGAAACAGAAGATCTACCTAGTAAAATGATAACGGATACACCTGTTATGTTGGGAACAGACGAAGATATGAGATTCACCATTAGAGCCATAGCAGCACTGATTCAAGCTTCGGAGGATAATGTGGGCAGGATTATAATAGACTTAAAGCTATCCAAAAGGTCTTTTTCTCAATTGAAAGACACCTTGAGGAAAGAGAGAGAGGAAGGCAATAGGCTGAAGCGGAAGTATGAAGACATGCAGAGGGAGATAAAGGCTTCTAGGGCTGAATTGCAGGCCCTCCAAGTAGAAAGACAGGTTATCGAAACTACGCAGGAGGCTCTAAAGAAAGTGCAGAAAGAATATCAAGAGCTAAGGAGTGAAAAGGAACAGCTGCTGGGGAAGGTAGAAGAGCTAGAAGAGTAGCAAAATATTATCTTGCAGGCTAGTGAGATGCACTCCCAAGAACAGAAAGAGAAACATCAAGAGCAGATTTCTTCTCCGACAACTGCTCTGGAGGAAGCAAGGGAGCAGCAAGTTAACCTCCAACCGTTCAAAGAGCATATCTTGGCCTAGAAGGCTAAGATGCTGCAGCTATAGACTGCTATAGAAGGAGAAAGGTGCGAGGTGCTACAGGTAGATAGTAGATTGGAGGAAATCCTAGAGACCTCCTCTTACTTTGTATATTGATCTCAGGACATCCTTGAAGTCCTGACTACAAGAATGGAAAGGCTGGAAAACAAGGAAGAAAATCCAGCAGAACTGCCATCAAAGGATACATAGGCCCTCAAGCGGGATTATGACTTGATGGAATTTGCTATAAATACCGCGAAGGATTTCAAAAAATCAGTTAAGAAGATGAAAGGAGCATGCACTGAGTTTTTTAGAAGGATTCTCATTACCTACAACTGGTGCCAGATAGAGGCCGAGCAGAGGCTTGAGGCTTTCCCGGATCACAACGCCTTTGTGGAGCTGCTATAGAAGAGATACCAGGAGGAGGAAGCTAAAGTACAGTGTATTAAAGCCCTGGATGATAAGATCTTGAGGAGCAAAGTAGATCATTCAGCTATCAGTGTGCAGCTTCTGGAGGATCAGCTTCAATTGAGTGCAGTCAGGATTGAGGCTATAAAGAACCAGGCTACTAAGTTTGAGATAAATATTCAGTTTTTAGAGCCTTGTGCATTTGAGGGCATTGCCTCTGAAGCTTTGGCATGGAAGAACTTTCTAGATGCCCAAGTGGGACCCTCCTCGTAAAGGATTGGTCATTTTTGTAATATGTAACATTTTGTAAAAAAACCTTTGAGAAAAGTCAAGTGTTGGGAAACGAAGAGTTGGGAAGCCCAAAGGTCACTTTGGGTAGCCCAACTGTCTCTCCTTTTTTGTGTAAATGTAATAGACTAAGAGGGAAAAAAGGGACTTTTTCCCAGCTAGACATGAAAAGCTATATTGTAAGAAGAACTATTTCTCTTTGCAATAAAGAAGTATTGTTTGCCTATTGGAGGAAGATTGGTGGCACTTTCAAATGTTATGCTGTGGATGGCTGAAAGATGAACTATTTTGTTTTTCCAGCTTTTGTCCATTAACCGTGAGATCGTTCTAACTCTCAGAACCTATGTTCTTGTTTAAATGATTTCTGGTTTATTTTGTGGAATTACCACCATGAGTAATGTATGGTGTTCATAAAACAATTAGCTATCTGATTGTTGAAATATCTTTAATCATTCATGTGTTGTAGGAAGAAATATCAGCTATCTGTAATTTCTCTTTATGGTACATGCACAATTCACATTACTCACAAATAAGTTAAAGTTTTCTCCCCAGGGATAGATAGATAGATAGATAGGTAGATAGTTAGTTTTATTTCTGCATATGTGATTTAGATGCTTGTGAGTCCTAAGACAAGAGGTAAGAACCTGCGCATCACATTGTGAACGCTCCTTGTATCTTTATCATCCTGCATGGTTAATTAGGCATATGCATATCATACTTAAGTCAGAAAATACAAAAATATACACGGTGGACCGGGCTGCAACCGGTAAAACCTTTGTTTTTTGTTACTTTGACCTATGGTAGCTGGACCGCAAACTGGACAGATTCCCCATACCAAACAGTCACGGGCTAGTTAGGAACGTTGATTGGGGAGAATCCCTTTCTGTTGTTGCCTGCGAGTTTCCAGGCCTCAACACAATCTAAGCACAGAAGGATTCAAAATGAATGTCGAATCCCCCTATTTACTCCTCCATAGAGGTTACATTTATAGATTACTAAGATCTCGAGAACAACCTCAAAACCGAGCGAAAATCAATTCTGAGACAGGAATCAAACCTGCACACACAAATTCCTAACAAATTCTAATCTCATAGATTCGCCATGATCACAAACAAATCAGGAAAGCATGCTAGAATGTGTGTGGTGGATGAATTTGGTGAAATATGACACCTGGGAGTTAGGCCTGCTTGATGAAAATGACTGTTCAGAGGATCTTTGAGCAACCTACAACAATTGCATTCATCCTTGCATCTTCAACTAGTGAAATTGTTTTGACAGTTGGTCTGTTTGGCAGACACTCGGATGCACCTACACATGTATTGACTTGCACACTCTGTAAAATTCTGCTAAGTTATGGAAAATTAACCCAACAACACTTTGAACTAGCAGAATTTTTCCCATCCGTTGATCTTGATCAGTCATTGATCTGGGCAGTTGAAAGCTGCTGGGTCTACCAAATTCTGCAGATCAGAAAATTTTGTTTGTTCATGCTAGTTCTGGAAGTGGAACCCACCTCCACCGTGGATCTTTATCGGTCGTTGATCTGGGCTGTTGAAAGCTGCGGGGTCTACCCATTTCTGCTGGGTTGAGAAATTTATTTTCCTGTGCTAGTTGCATCAACAGAATAATATTCGTCCATAGATATTCATTAGGCTCTAATCATAGTCGTTGAATCTCGCGTCCTCTACCAAATTCTGCTGATATGAGGAATGAATTATTGCATTCATGTTCTATCAGCAAAATCCCCTCAAGCCATTGACCTTCAACATCATCAAATCTCATCCATCAAAACCTATAGGGTGTACAAGATTTCACAAATCTGGAAAGTTCATTTCTCCTTGCATGTCTTCTCAGCAAAATCTCTGTGCGTCATTGATATATCTAATTCAATCCATCCAATGGTTGATTCTATCTGCAAGTCAACCCCTTTCCACCAATAATAACATCTCTTCTGACCCTACATCTTACCCCAACAAAATCATTCTCGACTATGGATCTAAAATCCACCTCGATCTCCACCATCAAATCTTGCTGGTCCTACCAGACTTCGACGATCAGGAAATCTACTTACCTCGTGCGCATGTTGCTCTTTTCTGCAATCTCGATCTTAGAAATAAAATTTCTTCATCATTGATCTGATATCAAGATGTGGGATACAAAAAGTGGAAGGAGGGATTTCTTCTTTCACAATGCTCAATTTCGATTTTTATGATTCCTCCTTTCGGCTCCCTTCTGGGCTATTGATCTGTTTGGAAGTGTTCTGAATCATTGATCTGTGATCAAAGTCAGGACGTGTTATGGGTTGGCGGAAAGAGGAAAGCGGGATTCCACCTTTTCATAACCAAATTTTTGTATTTTCACTTTTCGATCCCGCCTTTGTGCTCCTTTCCATGTCATTGGTCTTCGACAAAAGATTTCTGGACCATCGATCCTACGGATCACAAAAAGTGGGATTCTAGTTTTTTTAAGACCAAATTATGCATCTTCCATTTTTTTATTTTTCCTTTCTACTTTTTCCTGGACCGTTGATTTATCCCGAAGTCATCCTTGACCATTGGATCTCAGGCTGGATGTGGACCTCCTCTTGTCTTTAACATTTCTTCTACATGATTCTTCTAGAGTGTCAGATCACCTTGCGGCTTGGATCTCCATCATACATTCTCTCCAAGACTTATCCTTGATTGGATTTTTCATACCAAGATCATTTCCAAGGCCGCGCCTAAGGATTTTTTACTATTTTCTTCACTTTCAACCAGGAACCGATCCTTCAGAGCCTACTCAGCTCTTACTCAGGTTATATTATGTGGGAAATTTTTGACCTTACCCATCACTTTCACTGGCTTATCCTTTTGAAGGGGAATTAGTGTGGATTCCTCTGTAAAAATCCTTAAATTTTGGCACAGGTGCTAACAACAGCTCCAAATTGGAGATGTTATCCTCTCTGTGAGGTAGCAAAGAACCCCATAGACCAAGTGTGTGATCCATTGGGATGGTCCCAAGCTTTCTAGAAATCCTCAACATGCTTTGAAAACAAAAACTGAACTAATATTGAAAATAAACTAAAACATCGCTAAAAGAAACACTCTCCATATTGAGCTTATTCATACCTACCTACCCTACTTACTGAACAACGATTCCCAATCGAGTAAATTCTGACTTCCAATGAAGCCAACCAAGTAATTGATCTAATGATTGAGCTCCTTCATCATTCTTGATCATAAATGAAGAACTTAATGGAAAAAGGCTATGGTGAGATATCGGATCTTTACTACACACATAACCCACCATTCCCACTACAAATCTTCTCCACATTTTCATTCACTGGATCATGACAACCTACAAATTTTTTTGTTATGTGCTTTCCATGACAAGGATGCTCCAACTATAACTCCTCTAGCACCTTGCCTAACTGCTCTTTAAAGAAATCTTGAAGAATGTGTTCATGACAATTTTCAAATGATACATCCACTTCTTCATCTAAAATATCAAAATTAAAAACTCGATTCCTTCCAAGTGTTTCAAAGGGAATATCATTGTGTTTTTCAATAGAATTGAGCAAAATAATTTCTGAATCTGAAAAACATAAAGAAACATCCCATTTGGAATCCTCCTCTTCTTCTTGGTGATCCAATCTATTATTGTAGATTGTTGTCTCTTGAGGTGCATTGTCCAAGTAGCCAACCTTACATTCATCATATATAGGCAAGTTGAAATCTTCTTTAAAAGCATCGTTAACATAATTTTCTTCATGTCGATTGCAATCAATATGACCCTTTCTTATACATTACTAGGATGACCATCTTCCTGCTCATAAAAAGGAGGATTGGAATGCAAAAAAGACTCTAGTTGTTCACCCTTTTCATCTTCTTCTTTGTGATTTAACCCCTCATGGAAACTTGTTGTTTTCCTCGTAGGTTGGGATTGATTGCATGACTGCTTGCCCTTTTCATTATCTATTTCTGAAAATTCCATATTCTCAAGTGTTCGTGTTCACTTGGAGGCTCTTAATCTTTGTTTCAGAAATTCAAATGTGGCATAATCTAATGGCAAACATTTAATTTCATCATGTTGAATGTAATATTCATAAAACACATTATGACTTTGAAGAGATTGCACCTGCGAAAGGGTAACTACTGATTGAACAGGGGCAAACTCCTCTTGTAAATTTTTTTTAGAAGTTGAATGATATGACGAACAATTTGATTGACAGTCCCAACTTCCTTCTTGGTCACATAAATATTGACAAGACTACTGTAAACTATTGTTAGCTTCAGGGAAAAAAAGGTAACTGGCTGAATCAAAGCTTTGTCTTATGCCAATTTCAGTCAAGGAAGACATTACCAATGGCTGAGAATTTTTTGGAATATCATGGAAATTGGTTTACCTTTCCTTTTGAGGTGAATATTCATGTAAAATTTATAAAATCTCATTATCCATAAACTCCTCCTCACCATAACATTTTTCAACTATTCAATGAAACCTTTATCATGCATGCAACAATCTTTAACTAGCAGCAAGGAATGATATTTTAGATTTTAAATGTTCATGAAATACTATATGAAAGTATATAAGGGAATCTAAACTCCCTGATTAAAATCCCTCATACCATGACCTTACATCTCCTTCTAAACTAGCCATGAACATTTTTATTAAAGAATCCTCATGCAATTCAACTCCTAGCTTATATATATGCTTATGAAATATAGCCAAATGAAGGGCAGCATCATCACCCTTTTGATATTTGAATCTTGGAAGATATGCTTGCCAATGTATATTAGGTATTCAATTTGGAAAACTAGGAATGTGAGCACGATTCATAGGAGCATACCTTACAGCTATAGAAAACATCTTGATGGTGAAGAAACTGAATCAACTCCTCACACTTTGCAACCCTTTGATAGTGGATCTGCCATAGAACATTATGAAGACTAGATTCTTTGCAGATGGAGTCACCGGGTGAAATATGCACAACCTTCTTGATGTTTGACCATTGTTTACCATCAAAATTCAAATCTACAGCTCTATAGCTCATACCCAAGGAATATTTTAACCTTTGTTCCCCATTATGGTCGTCAGTATTTCCCAGTGGAGTCACCTACCAAAAACTTTGAGTGGAGTTTCCAGAGCATATACAACCAACATGTGTCTATGACGAGCTTCTCAACCAGGTCGTAGAACTAAAACATTGTCATTTCCCTGAGGAGATAATAGTAATTAGGTCCCCGGTAATGACACCAAGATGTTATCACCCAATAATTTTCCTATGGTTGTGGTAGGAAATCACCGGGGTAACGATTTCAAACCAATATTTAGACAGTATTCTAGCCTATATAGTCATAGAGGGCTCTCTCTTTGTCACAGGTTCATTCACATACAAATATAGCTTTAAACAATCATTCTGAAGGCTAGGTTTCTAGCACGAACAAAATATTTGTAATTTGGATATTGTGAGATAGAAAAATGTTAAATACCATTGGGAAATGGAGTCACAACCTAAATCATTCAAGGGTATCACAACGAACAATGAGAAGTGTTTTCTCTTTGTAATCTGAGGCAAAGTAGGTGTTATATTTAGTCAAATATATTCAAGAGGTGGTAGGAGAAGAGAGAAAAATCCCAGTGAAGTAAGAGGCACGTATCTATGGATGGATCTCTTGAAAACACCTTTAGCGTAATTAACAATAAGGATAATAAAAGAAATGGAGCATCTAACAAAGGATGAATTCCACAACAATCATTATAAACACATTACGAATTCCATTTCTGACGAGAGGAGCGCTTAATAAAACAAATTCCTCACATACAACTAGAAAGCATTAGCATAAACTTACACATATAGAAACGATGCAAACAAGAAACATAAACTGAACATGGAACACTCTGATGAATCTTAGAAACTTAGGATAATTTTCTCATTAATACTTCCAAGAAAATTTTGTAATGTCCCATGGGGATACCAATGGTATAGAGGGACATATCATTATCTCTCTAATGCTAATTAGATAATTTTATCACAATGGATTAGTTAAACAAATATTAAGATTCATTTTTCAATATTTGTATCATGACAAAGTCATTTTAATTTCAAATAAATTAAAATAAATTCAATAATTATTAAAATCCAAGGGCTGCAAAGGATTACTAACACCTTCTATCAACATCACATATCAATTCCTATCCAATTCAGATATAAATTCCACACCTAAATGCCATTTACTCTTAATCATGATTAATTAGTAATTAGTGTTCCAATTACAATACTTAACGACAATTAGCGCATAATTGACGGTACTTATTATAATTTCATTTCTTTATCACTTAACCACTTTTTATCAATTCCAATGGATAATTAACACCTAATAACATGTAAATCAATGCTAATTACCATTTTCCAATTAATTAAACATAGTAATTATGAAAATGATTCCATGAGAACTAGTCAACTAGTTGTTCAATACTAACAACTAGGTTTGCACAAATTTGACACACAACCATGCCAATGAACCAAAAAGTGAATCTACAGCCATTATACACATATTTAAGCATGCATGTACAACAAAATAAAGTACTTTTCCATATCAGATCCGAGTACATAAACGAAGGATATTTCAAGTGCAATCAATACAACTAGTTAATAAACATTGCCATGAATTCAATCAAACCAATCGTACCGAGTTTTGAGGCACACAGAGGTGAAGGAACATATCTGAAAAATAGCATTCTACAACACAATGAAAGCACCAATAACAGAGCATGTGGCTGTACATTCATCTTTTACCAAAAACAAAGATTCGAATCCAAAAACTATTTGCCAATTTCACTGCAATGTACATAGTTTTCAATTGAGCTTTCCAAATTCCAAATAAAGAGAGATACATGACTATTGTAGCTCATGGAAAGAATATCAGGGATAACTTATAGTCATATGGCTATAGTTTTCCACCCATATACATTCCATTAAACAATCCACAAAATAAGTTAATTCTACTCATCCGAATTGACTAGTAATTCTAGGAATCACTAGAATATTTAAATACACAAATCATAGAATAATTCAAATGCAATTCCAACTCTATATAATATGTTTTATCATTCATAACAGAGGTATATCTCATTCTAACATTTTTTCAAACACTTCATATGCAAGGTCACAAATCTACTCAAAACAATTCCATTGAAAAAGCTAGAAATTCGAAATTGATCTAGAATTTCGGTCGACATTTCCCAAACAATACCAAGAAGATTTATCCTCACATTCTCATAAAAATTTCAATATTATTTATCAGATATAAACATAAAAGTAACACTCAGGTATTTTTACAAACACTTTAATGTGATAATTCTCCAAACTATGCCAAACAGTCCAATTGAAGAACTAGTTTTCGAATAAAAGCTAAAAGCACCAAAGAGAAGTGTCTTAAACCATTCCAAGGATGCTGCACCATCAAAATACATAGTATATAATGAAAGGGGGGAGAAATATCAGTTATGTATTGGAGTTACCAAATGATTATTTTCTTAAACAATTTGTGCACAAAATCCCAAAAACTAGTTTCCAATTCCTTCATAAAATTTGCTTGCATAAATAGATTGAATTCTATGAGAAAATTATTCCACAAATAACTCATAAGTTTCATCAAAAATTTCATGTGCATCCATAAATAAATAATATCATATCCAAGTAAATTAAATAAGCATGAGATAAATCACTTATCTTATCAATGCGCAACTCACATCATCCAGACCACATTCCACCCAGCCTTTGGCACTGCCAAGCCATATCTCACTTTGACGGGCCACTCCCGAGTTGAGGCCACCGATCCACAATAGAGGCGCACTAAAGAATAAATCAAGTATCATCTTGATAATCCAAAACTCTATTCCTCACCACATACTTCATCTTCCACCCCACTACTAGATGCAATGGTAATCCAGACCCCATAGGCCATCAAGATATCGCCATTCACCATCAGGATTTATGTGCAAGTTAAGGACAAAGGCAAGTAGTGGAAACCAAAGGAAGTCAAAAGTATTAACAACAATAATAAAAAACCATCCAAAATAACCATGAAAAACAACCTCCCAACCAAGGATATCAAACATGTATTTATAGAAGAAATAAGGTAATTCTAACTCAATGGGTCAAAATAAAACCATGGTAATCCAACTTTAGTCAATCCGATAGGGGGGGGGGGGGGGTAAATCAACCACAAGAGGTTAACTCTAATCCAACCCAAGCAATTCAAAATTTCAAGGAGAATGACTCCAAGCCACTCCGCCCAACTCAAAATTAGTTAGGTGAGGTGTCACACAAGCCAAGGAATCTTCCCAAAATAGAAAAGGGGGGTTACAAAAGGATTTATACAAGAGTTACATAAATATTTACACAAGTATTTACACAAGGAGTCACAAAACCACCAAAGGGGCTCAATCAACAAGTGGCACCCACCCAAACACTAAGGAGGCCCACTAAATCATGAATTAGGCTCAATAATACCAACAAAGGATAAATTAATCAAAAGTTGGGTCATTTGTATAATGTTTGGGTGATCATCAATTAATAAAGCCACTAAGGCATAAATATGGACCATGATCAACCAAACAAGTTCTAAAGTGCTAGGAATGCCCACATTCCCCCTCACATTGTGGATCTAGGCCTCCCATACTCTTTAAGTGGTCCTCGATGTGCTAGTTGTTTTCATTCATTAATTATTTACAAAATAATAATAGCGTCTCTAGGTCCTTAAATACCCTTTTTCTGGCACCATGTGCCATGATAATAAACAATTACAAATTACATATATCTGGGGTTTTAACACCCAAGGTATTACATCCCCTCCTCCTTAAACCATGCATCATCCTCAATGCATAATACATACATGCTTTTGTAACTTTCAAAGGTATCACTACCTTCAGTTTTCAAGGATTATTTCTCGGAACTCCTCTTTTGAGAAACCACAATATTTCCTATTACGACTTTCCTGTCTGTCTCCACTCCCTATGGGATGTGACTCCCTTCACTTAACTTGTTCCTCAAGATATTTACATCCCATTTTTTGGCTTCCTGTGCGAGAACCAAGACTAGTAGCAAGGGTCAATATTCAATCCCCATTACAGGGTCTTCAAATTTCAACAAAGATACATTCACCTAAAAATCATATTTCAATCAACCATATGATTAACATCAGGTATACAAATGTATGATACATGATATAAGAGTATTCTTTAACTACTAAACCATGAACATAAAGATATAATAAATCAATCACCATGGAACCTATACAAAATACAACAACATGAATAGCACATGAGATAATACTTATCTCAAATTTTGGCTCCTAGATTCAAGAGGAAAACATTCCTCCCACAAGAAGAGCACAATCAGTTTAGAAACTCTTAGAACTACCTCTTCTGAGAACCTCAATGCTTCCCACTACTACTATCTTATCTGTCTCCACTGCCTATGGGGTCACTGTCCCATTTCCTGGCTTCATGTGTAAGAACCTGGAGTAGTAGAGTGATATGATGCAAGCAAACAGGTGACAATCCATTAGACTCCTCTCTCTAGAAATGGATACTAGACTGCTCTCTGAGGGAATCTAGAAACTCGGTCCCAACAGCTAAAGCATATTCTTCAAAAAAGATACTTGAAACAGAGATGCTTCTTTAATAATGACGTTTTTTCACATTCCCAATAGACACATGGTTAGCAGTAAACATATATACTGTTCAATAAGATTCTTAAAATACATCTTTAAAAAAATAGATTTTCTAATTAATTACAGGAAATACTTCAGTATATGCAAGGTGCTCGAGATTAGATACTTCTTCAACAAATACTTGAAATGCATCAAATGAAATCTTATTCTAATCAATTTCAATAATATGAAATGTATCTACTGATATCACTGTCACATCCCCACCCCTCTACTCGACGGAGAGGACGCGAATAACATCTATCAACCCGGGCAGTCTAAGCCCCATGAACACACACACACATATATATATAAATGCTTTGAAATAAAACAGACATAAGTATAAACAGATGCATAATGCAATCTGTAGCAGAAGCATAATTTATTCAATTCAAGCATTTAACATGTTCATATAAATTCATAAACAAAACACGGTTGTGGAAATAAAATACAAGATATTACTTATCTTGAAAGAAGCTTGTCCCGCAACCAGCTATGTCGTTGCAACGTTCCACCCAACCATAGGACAGTGTGCTCTTTAATCTCTTAGCAGCACTGCCACCCTTGAGCTGGGCATGATTTCCCCAAGGAATAAGGAACACTAGCAGACTTCACCCATATTCAAGGATACAATAAAATTACGTCAAACCAACACAGTTGGGTTTATCAGACTTACAGAGGCAATGGTTTACACTTAGCCAAATTCACATGAGACACAATCAAGCCAATAGATGGGTTTATCAGGCTACCAACCAAGCCATCCTTCCAGTTGGTTTTATTAGGCTACTTGCCAAGCCATCCTTCCAGTTGGGTTTATCAGGCTGCCAAGGAGGTGGAAATATTGATTGCTAAGCTAGTGAGCTAAACCCCAGAGCTATGAACACCCACACTGGATCTAGCCTTACCTCTAAATAAATACACACCCAACACAAGGAAGCATTCCCTTCTCTACTACACAGTGCCTCAGGCCATGCCTTCCATTCTAGTGCTATTCAGGGTATGTAAAGAAGTAAACCAACCTTCTAGATTGGTTTGTGAGGTTCCTTCACACACTAGGTTTATCAAGCAAGTATAGACTCCATTTCCATTCCTCAAATCACTTCAAATGGAAAACAAGGATGTACACACAGTTATCTCAGTACTGGGATTATCAAATTGTAGTAGATGCCAAGGATTACACATACACACATAGAAATTACGAATTTTTGAGCATTGCTTGAGCCAGACCGACTACTGCATTTCAACAAAGGTATTTGATATACTACAAGGATACCCTAGCAAGATACTTTCAACAAAGATCACAAGGATACATATTTTCAAAGATCACCTAAATACTTTTGCATTGTAACAAGCAAAGCAAAGTTATATGCAACAATTCTAATCTAACTAAGAACCAAAAAGGACATAACAACCTATTACTTTTCATCTCAACAAAAAGCATAATTCTTCTTAGAGATCACTCAAAAAGACATTATTCACCAACTAATATCAACCATACAATGACCCTCATGCATACATCATCCATAAATACATAGACCACCAATTCATAATATATCAACGTATATCAATCATATATCGATCATGTAATATCAACCATAGACAACCATACATGCATCAACTAACCATACGAGCATCAATCATAGTACATCAATCAAAGCACATCAACCACAATACATCAACCATCACACATCAATTAGAATACATTAATCAGAATACATCAATTAGAATACACAATCAGAATACATTAACTAGGATTCATTATTATCATAATACACCAATCAAAATACATCGACCAACATACATAAAATGAAATACATTAATCAAAACACACAATCAGAATACATTAACCAAGATTCATCAAGCATAATACAATTATGATAATATACCAATTAGAATACATCAACCAACATACATCAAATGGAATACATTAATCAAAATACATAATAAGAATACATCAACCAAGATTCATCAAGCATAATACAATTATCATAATACACTAATCAGAATACATCAACCAACATACATCAAATGGAATACATTAATCAAAATACCCAATCAAAATACATCAACCAAGATGCATCAATCATACACGTAACAACCATAACAATCAAGGACAACCAATAATAGGCATACATACAATGTTGACAATGTCATATAGGTATAAACCATTAATCAACCAATGTCAATAACATCCAATAAAAACTAATAATATCAAACAACCAAACATCCTACCACCAAAATATTCTAATATTATACAATAAAACAATTACTAATTGTACAACACACTATTATATAGTCATACCAAATACCATACTTACTACTGCTATGTATTATATACATACACTCGTTTTTGTTTTACTTATATATTATAATTCTTCAATCAGATATCATATTATTATTAATCATATACACAATGTATTAGTCATATAACCTATATATTCCATATTTAATATACTCATAGAATTAATATGTTATACCATAATATCAATACAATTATAGCAATAATTGCATAACCCAATACTATCATATTAGATAAATTAGCATAGTAATAATTAATAAATAATATAAAACCATACTACATGCATAAAATAAAAGGAGAATGAGAAACACAATTTAGGCAAGTATCGAGGAAGTTACGCATCCATGTAACCACCAACATCCAAGTGACATAAATAAGACTATAAAAGCACACCATTCATAGAGAATACAAAATCAATCATAAGGTATAAATTCCACCTAATAAATCATATTAATATTTAATAATAATAGAACTATATCATCTTAATAACTTAGCATTAAACTAATACTAGGACATATACTATTATAATTACAATTATTTACTTATCAATTCATAGTCATAATGTATCAGTAAATAAGTCATACTACAAGAAGCATTTCGATATTAACAATTGAATGAGCAATAAAGGAGGAAAATGCATAAGCATCAACCAATCAAGTCAAAGTCAATTATTAGACCTGCACCACATAGTAATTACCAATCAATCATTGAACAACCAAAATTCAATGTTAATTCATTCTAAGGAATACAAAGAAATACTCTCTAAAGTGAGGTTTCTTATTCTTCTATTAACATAAGGGAGGTTAAATTAATTTTACTAAGCACATTTGTAAACTCCAAATGCACATAAACATAAGATAATAACTCCATAGAAGGCCCAACAGTTGCAGTGTTGGAATCTAAGCTCTGATACCACTTGTAATGCCCGTGGGGATATCATTGGGACCGAGGGACATATCATTAGCTCTCTAATTCTAATTAGATAATTCTATCACAATGGATTAGTTAAACAATTATTAAAATTCATTTTTCAATATTTGCTTCATGACAAAGTCATTTTAATTTCAAATAAATTAAATTAAATTCAATAATTATTCAAATGTCTCATCCAAGGGCTGGAAAGGATTACTAACACCTTCTATCAACATCACATATAAATTCCAATCCAATTCATACATAAATTCCACATCTAAATGCCATTTACTCTTAATCATGATTAATTAGTAATTAGTGTTCCAATTACCATACTTAACTACAATCAGCGCATAATTGACGGTACTTATTATAATTTCATTTATTTATCACTTAACCACTGTTTATCAAGTCCAATGGCTAATTAACACCTAATAACATGTAAATCAGGGCTAATTACCATTTTCCAATTAATTAAACATAGTAATTATGAAAATGGTTCCATGAGAACTAGTTAACTGGTTGTTCAATACTAACAACTAGTCTTGCACAAATTCGACACACAACCATGCCAATGAACCAAAATTGAACCTATAGCCATTATACACATATTTAAGCATGCATGTACAACAAAATAAAGTACTTTTGTAGATCAGATCCGAGTACATAAACGAAGGATATTTCAAGTGCAATCAATACAACTAGTTAATAAACACTGCCAAGAATTCAATCACACAAATTGTACCGAGTTTTGAGGAACACAAAGGTGAAGGAACATATCTGAAAAATAACATTCTATAGCACAAGTAAAGCACCAATAATAGAGCATATGTCTATACATTCATCTTTTACCAAAAATAGAGATTCGAATCCAAAGACTATTTGCCAATTTCACTGTAATGTACATAGTTTTCAATTGAGCTTTCCAAATTCCAAATAAAGAGAGATATATGACTATTGTATCTCATAGAAAGCATATCAAGGATAACTTACAGTCATATGGCTGTATCTTTCCACCCATATACATTCCATTAAACAATCCACAAAATAAGTTAATTCTACTCATCCGAATTGACTAGTAATTCTAGAAATCACTAGAATATTTAAATCCACAGATCATAGAATAATTCAAATGCAATTCCAACTCTATATAACATGTTTTATCAGTCATAATAGAGGTATATCTCATTCTAAAAGTTTGTCAAACACTTCATATGCAAGGTCACAAATCTACTCAAAACAATTCCATTGAAGGAGCTAGAAATTGGAAATTGATCTAGAATTTCGGTAGACATTTCCTCAACAATAACAAGAATATTTATCCTCACATTATCACACACATTTCAATATTATTTATCAGATATAAACATAAAAGTAACACCCAGAAATTTTACAAACACTTCATGTGATAATTCTCCAAACTATGCCAAATAGTCCGATTGAAGAACTAGTTTTCGAATAAAAGGTAAAAGCACCAAAGAGAAGCGTCTTAAACCATTCCGAGGATACTGCACCATAAAAATACATAGTATATAATGAAAATGGGAAGAAATATCAGTTCTATAGCAGAGGTACCAAACGATTATTTTCTCAAACAATTTGTGCACAAAATCCCAAAAACTAGTTTCCAATTCCTTCATAAAATTTACTTGCATAAATAGATTGAATTCTATGAGAAAATTATTCCACAAATAACTCATACGTTTCATCAAACATTTCATGTGCATCCATAAATAAATCAGATTAGATCCAAGTAAATTAAATAAACATGAGATAAATCACTGGTCTTATAAATGCACAACTGACATCATCCATACCACATTCCACCCAGCCTTTGGCACTGCCAAGCCAGATCTCACTTTGAGAGGCCACTCCCGAGCTAAGGCCATAGATCCACAATAGAGGTGCACTGAATAATAACTCAAGTATCATATTGAGAATCCAAAACTCTATTCCTCACCACATACTTTCTCTTGCACCCCACTACTAGGTGCAATGGTAATCCAGATCCCATAGGCCATCAAGATATGGCCATTCACCATCAGGATTTATGTGCAGGTTAAGGACAAATCCAAGTAGTGGAAACCAAGGAAAATCAAAATTATTAACAACCATAATCAACAACCATCCAATAGAACCATGAAAAACAACCTCCTAACCAAGGATATCAAACATGTATTTATAGAACAAATAAGGTAATTCTAACTCAATGGGTCAAAATAAAACCATGGTAAGCCAACTTCAGTCAATCCAATGGGGGGGGCGGGGGGTGTAAATCAACCACAAGAGGTTAACTCTAATCCAGCCCAAGCAATTCGAAATTTCAAGGAGAATGACTCCAAGCCACTCCACCCAACTCAAAATTAGTGAGGTGAGGTGTCACATAAGCCAAGGCATCTTCCTAAAATAGAAAAGGGGGGTTACAAAAGGATTTACACTAGAGTTACACAAATATTTACACAAGAGTTACACAAAGATTTACACAAGTATTTACACAAGGAGTAACAAAACCACCAAAGGGGCTCAATCAACAAGCGACACACACCCAAACACTAAGGAGGCCCACTAAATCATGAATTAGGCTCAATAATACCAACATAGGATAAATTAATCAAAAGCTGGGTCATTTGTACAATGTTTGGGTGATCCTCAATTAATAAAGCCATTAAGGAATAAATATGGACCAAGATCAACCAAACAAGTTCTAAAGTGCTAGGTCCCCATTCCCCCTCACATTGTGGATCTAGGCCTCCCATACTCTTTTAGTGGTCCTCGATGTGCGAGTTGTTTTCATTAATTAATTATTTACAAAATAATAATAACATCTCTAGGTCCTTAAAGACCCTTTTTCTAGCATCCTGTGCCACAATAATAAACAATTACAAATTACATATGTTCGGGGCTTTAACACACGGGGTATTACAAGTTTACAGAGCTACAATCCAAGCACAAAAGGATTGAAAATGAATGTCGAACCCCGCTCTTTAATACTTAGTTATGGTTACATTTATCAAATACTAAGCTCCCAAGACCTACCTTGAAATAGAGCCATCTGATACGGGAATCAAATCTGCACACACAAAATCCTAACAAATTCCGATTTGGCAGATTCACCATGGTCATAAACAAATTAGGAAAGCAAGCTATAATGTGTGTGGTGGATCAATTTGGGAAAATTTGACATGTGGGACTCAATCCTGCTTGATGAAAACAATTGTTTAAAGGATCTTCAAGCAACTTGCAATAGTTTTATTCATCCTTGCATCTTCAACCAACGAAATTGTTTTGGACCATTGATCTGTTTGGAAGACACTCAAATTCATCTACACGTGTATTGACCTACACACTCTGTAAAATTACACTGTGTTTTGGAAAATTAAACCAACAAAACTTTGAACTACAAGAATTTTTCCCATCTGTTGATATTGATCGATTGTTGATTTGGATCGTTGAAAGCTACGGGGTCTACCAAATTCCGTAGATATAACAATTTTGTTTGTCCATGCTAGTTCTGGTAGAGAAATCCACCTCCGTCATGGATCTTTATCAGTCGTTGATCTGGGCCATTGAAATCTACAAGGTCTATCCAATTCTGTTGGGTTGAGAAATTTATTTTCCAATGCTAGTTTCATCATCGAAATAATCTTTGGCCGTATATCTTCACTAGGATATGATCGTAGCCATTGAATCTCACATCGTCTGCCAAATACTGCTGAGGAGCGCTTAATAAAACAAATTCCTCACATACAACTAGAAAGCATTAGCATAAACTTACACAAACATAAATGATGCAAACAAGAAACATAAAATGAACATGGAACACTGTGATGAATCTCAGAAACTTAGGATAATTTTCTAATTAATACTTCCAAGAAAGTTTACAGAGCTACAATCCAAGAAAAAAAGGCTCCCTCTTTACTCCTCTATTATGGTTACATTTATAGAGTACTAAGCTCTTGAGACCAACCTCGAAACAGAGCCAAAATCAGTTATGATACAAGAATCAAATCCACACACACAAAATCCTAACAAATTCCGATCTGGTGGATTCGCCATGGTCACAAACAAATTAGGAAAGCACACTAGAATGTGTGTGGTGTATCAATTTGGGAAAATTTGACACATGGGACTCAATCCTGCTTGTTGAAAAAAATTGTTTAGAGGATCTTCAAGTGACCTCCAACAGTTTCATTCATCCCTGCATCTTCAACCAACGAAATTGTTTTGGACCATTGATCTGCTTGGAAGACACTCAAATTCATCTACACGTGTATTGACCTGCACACTCTGTGAAATTCCGCTGAGTTCTGGAAAATTAAACCAACAAAACTTTGAACTAGAAGAATTTTTCCCATATGTTGATATTGATCGGTCGTTGAAAGCTACAGGGTCTACCAAATTCTGCATATCTAACAATTTTGTTTGTTCGTGCTAGTTCTGGTCGAGGAATCTGATCTTTATCTGTTGTTGATCCTGGCCATTGAAAGCTACAGGGTCTACCCAATTCCACTAGGTTGAGAAATTTATTTTCCCGTGCTAGTTTCATCATCAGAATAATCTTCGGTTGTAGATCTTCATTAGGATCTGATTATCGGAGGTTGAATCTCGCGCCCTCTATGAAATTTCTTTGATCTGAGGAGTGAATTATTGTGTGCATGTTCTATCGATGAAATCCACTCCAGTCGTTGATATTCAACATCATCAAATATCAACCATCGAAACTTATAGGGTGTAAAATATTTCGCACATCCAGAAATTTCATTTCTCCTTGTATGTCTTCTCAGCGAAATATCTATGCACCATTGATCTACCTACCTCAATACATCCGATGGTCGATTCTACCTACAAGTTAACCCCTTTCCGCTGATAATAACATCTCTTCTGAACTTGCATCTTCCCCCAGTGAAATCATTCTGGACCGTGGATCTAAAATCCACCTCGATCTCCATTGTCAAAGCTTGCTTGGTCTACCAGACTTCACCGATCGAGAAATCTACTTACCCATGCACATGTTTCGCTTTTCTACATCGTTGATCTTAAACAGAATCTTTCCCCACCATTGATATGATATCAAGCTACGGGCTGCAGAAAGCGGAAGGCGATATTTTTGCTTTAACAATGCTCAATTTTTATTTTTTCGATTTCGCCTTTCTACTCCCTTCAGGTCCGTTGATCTGTGCGGAAGCATTCTGAACCGTTGATATGTGATCAAAGTGGGGATGCATTGTAGGCTGACAAAAATTAGAAATTGGGATTCGAACTTTTTATAACCAAATTTTTGTATTTCCGCTTTCCGATTCCACCTTTCTGCTCCTTTTTGAGTCGTTAATCTTCGACGGAAGCTTTCCGAATCATTGATCCTACAAATCACGAAAAGTGGGATTCTAAATTTTTTACGACCAAATTCAGTATATTTCGCTTTCTGATTTTTCCTTTCTGCCCTTTCGTGGACAGCTGATTTATCCCGAATTCATCCTTGACTGTCGGATCTCGGACGAGATGTGGATCTCCTCTTGTCTTTGACATTTCTTCTGCGAGAATCTTCTGGAGCGTCAGATCACCTTATGGCTCGGATCTCCACCATCCATTCTCCCCAAGACTTATCCTTGATTGGATTTGTCATACCAGGCTCATTTCCAAGGTTGTGCCTAAATATTTTCTATTGTTTTCTTCACTTTTGATTAGGAATGGATCCTTCAAAACCCGTTGAGCACTTACTCAGGTTATATGCCATGGGAAATTTTCGACCTTAGCCATTACTTTCATTGGCTTGTCCTTTTGCAGGGGAATTGGCATGGATGCCTATGTAAAAATCCTTAAATTTTAGCACAGGTGCTAACAAACTGTAAATATGATGTTACTATACTTTTTATGACACTATAATTACAAGTTTACTATGCTTATTATTTCATCATGATTATTATGTTGTTATGATTATGAAGTTAAAATGTTGTCATTATCATGGGATTCCTTTCTTTTACAATGAGAGTATGTTTAAATGTATTCATTGATAAAAAGAAAAATATGTGATGCGGTACATGGATACCATTTTAGGATGTGATCAATTGAATTTTTATATGTTATGTGTAATTGTTCCTTGAATGCGATCTAGATCCAAAGATCTTAGATACCAATTTTGTCTTTGGGTTTTGTTCCTTGAATTTTTTATTCTAAAAAACAACACTATAGTCCATCATAAGTTTGATACAATGTTTAACAACTTCGGATATATTTTTGGGTGGAATAATTGGGGCAATCTTCAATATAGTTGTGTAATTCGATGGAATACTTGTAGAACTTAACATGTGTTCGAATTTATTGTAATAAAATAACTCATAAAGGGCTATTTTCCATGACTAGTTGTTGGCTAAGTTGGAACAAATATTTCTAACTACAAGCAAAATGCCATTGTTTTAGTATCTAAATATGTTGGTTCCATGAGTGGACTAATTAAGATTTTTAGTAATCTAATTATATAGTTTTGAGGAAACTCTTCAAGGAATATTCACAAAAGCTTGCTACTACAACAGGGGATAATTTTATAAGAGTAATGAAATGATTGCATGCCTTGGATACTGACACTTTCGAGGCAAAGTATGATGGAATTAGAATCCTGGTTAGAAGTTGGGAAACCAAACATTCGACATTTGCAAAAGAGAAAATTATATCAAGTAGGCCAAGACTTGAGCAATGACTATATATACCTTGGTAGGGGTCAAGGGTACAAAGAGGTTTGCACCTAACTATTTTTTTCTTAATAATTGTCATTATTTGCTAAGAGTGACAAGGTTGGGTTTTCAGGGTTAGAGGTTACATGAGTTAGGTTTTAATTTCAATCGTCATCACCATCTCCTTCACCATCACCATCATCATCACCATCAGCATCACCATCGTCCTCATTGTCATCCTTGTCATCATCATTATCATCATCATCATTATCATCATCATCGTCATGATTGTTCTATTTTTGAATTTCAAAGAGGTTGAATTGTTCAAATTGTTCATTTGTATGTTGCGAGGAGCCAAGGGTGAGAGAGGGTGAGTCATTGGGTAAATCAAGTCACTAGTCAAGGGTGATATTTCGAGATAACACTAGATGGTACTAGACATCCCTTAAAGTCTAGAATCGAATTGAAACTTGAAATCCCAAATTTGGAAATCAAGCCGTGTTGGAAAGAAACCACTAAATCATGAGGGAAAGGACTCTAAGGGCGTGTCATGATAAATTGTCAATGACTTCATCGACATCACCATTATCATCATCATCGATGCCAATATCACCGTCCTCGCCAATGTTCTCATCAAATTCATCATCGCAATTGTCATGTGATTATCATACTATTACATAATAAATATTAGATGACAATAGATTAATATATATTAAATATATTAATATATATATTAATATATATTAAATATATACCAAAATATATATTACATATAATATAAAAACATTAAATAAGATATAATATATATTAAATATATAATACAAAACATTATATTAAATTATATAATTAAAAAATTAAAAAATACTAATTATATATCGATAACTTTATACCAACACAATTTAAAATAAAACCTAAATCAAAATTGATTTGAAACACCCACACCCACATGACCAGCACTTGATCTTGATGGTCCATAGAGGATTCGAGGACGCATTCGTCCTGTCCACAGAGGAGTTGTGTACCCGACATTCCATTTTGTAGAGGAGAAGACGACACGGACGGAGACAGAGAAGCGACCCTAAATGTCTTTGGTAAGCAATATGAATTTGTCTTCTTCTTTAAGTATCTCGGTTTGGTATATGAATTCACAGAGACAACTGATACTCTGCAGAATTTTCACATGTTTAATGAGATTTGCAACCTGAAACAAATATATGTTTCCATTTTTCTGGTCATTCCCTTTTCACTTTTACGGTGTTCACTCTATCATGTTTAGGGAATTTCTACGAGGATATAATCCCTAAACTGTAAATTCCCTTTGAAGGGTCAAGGAAGAAAGCGTTGATGGTTATTGATATTGATTAGGAAATTCATGCGGGCATGGATAAGCAACAAAACCCTAGTAGACTGGACTTGAAAATAGCGGGTTAGTCGCATAAAGGGTGGAATCCAGTTTGACCTTTGAGGTAAGGGTTACTTTGGTTTTAAATTTCAATTGAACAAGGATCCTAATTTCACTTTTCGAATGGTGCAAGTGACACCATTTCAACATTTCCAGTTGATGCCAACAATCTCAACTGTAGATTCTCATCACATCCAATAACTTATCTATAATAATACTTCCGTTGCCAAAACTTTGTCCTAACAGACTTCTAGAATTCAAATTTGATAACAAAATATTAAATCTCTTCAACCTGCTGATCTTAATCTATATGGGAGAATGAAATATACACAGCAGCCTATCATTGATTAACATAAAATTGTGTTTAAATATGTAAATCGTTCAACAGTCAAAACTGAAAGAAAACCCTATGCCCATTAAAACCGAGCTCGATTTATTTGGAAAGAAATAACACATATACGTTTTATATATGCAATTATACTTTATCCCAATAAGATTCAAACCTTTTGACATCTACAAATTGAGAGCTATATTTCACATATCTAAAATTAGTGCAGAGTTAGCACATGTTTGGAACAATTTCTAGAAGGGTGTGGGTTTAGTCACGATTTTTCTCCAATAATAGAAATATGTGATATATTTTTGTGATCTCCCTCCTCTTGAACAATATTCAAATTAAATGGTGGATTGATTTGTTAACATCTACTGTCAGAGCATCAACATTCAATATCTCTGTCTGTTAATAAAGATTAAACCAACTATCAAAATCACAGAGGAAACAAACCAATTTGGGAATGCGAAGACTCAATGAGAACTGGATTCTATAATTTCTTCCTTTATTCATATATACCATCAAGAACCCTTCGAATTCCCCATTTTTTAGATCACCAGGTTAGAAAATAATTTCTTTCTTTATTCATATATACCATCAAGAACCCTTCGAATTCCCCATTTTTTTAGATCATCAGGTTAGAAATACTTCTAGGAAATAAAAGGCTCTACATATCACCATATCATCCATACAATCCATCCAAGTGAGAAAAGACAAGGGTGCTCTGAACAAGACCATTTATATTCTTTTTGGTTGTAACCAGAACTTGAGACAAGTGTCAGTTTGAACCAGATCTTGATTAATTAATTAAAATGAGGACATCCTTTGTTAGTAATATTAATAAGATTCATTTTTTTTGCAATTGAGTCTTCAACTAGTGATTGTACTCAAATGCCCAACTAGTAACTGCAATTTCCTTTCTCCATTTTGGTGTCGATTCTTTATCTACCACTGCACATGGTAAAACCAATACTACATAGGAATTCATTTTAAAAGGTCCTTATATTTTACATTTTATTGGATTCTTGTATTTTTTCATTTGCACCAACATTTGTGTATTCCTATGTCCTCAAATATATAGATAGTCTACTGCCATGATTATGGTAAAAACATAAATATTTTTACTACAGTGCAAATGGTTGTATTGAATGAAATACATATTGTTGTTTTGTATGTAGTTCTTTCCATCAGAGTGACGAATTGCAGAGTATACATATACCAATGTATCTTGAAGGAAATGATGTGAAAGACCTAGGTCCAGTCCACTACAGAATTTGATCACCATTATTATAACAATTGGCGAGTTTCTTTGAGTTTTGGAATGACATCGGTTCCCTCGCGTAATCTAAATTCATGCTTTCTTTTATTGAGCACTAGTGCACTATTGAGCTGAGTTTTAATACTCCTGCAAAGCCATAGTTGAGCTCACGGTTTTCCATTATTTCATAGATATGATATGGTTGTTTATTTTTATGTTCTCTTTTAGTTTGACTAGTTATAGTTTGAAAGTATTAGTATGATTAAATTATTCTGTTAAATCTATTTACTGAGCTAGAATCTAGTTATTCTGAATTGCCTTTAAATTGGCTCTTCATAATGAANTCCATTGTTTCTCTCAAATAATGAGAGTGTGGTTACATGCTTTGTGGTAGTTGGTGCTCTTTACATTTGTGATCAGATTGTTCAAGCAAACATAAGATTGGCTGAGGGATTTGGTTTGCAACCACATGTGATATTGGATCCTAGTTTAAGAGTTTTTTCATTGTCTTTGCTTCGACATTTAGTGAATCCTTTAACAATTTCTTTTGAGTCTATCATTCCAACACACAATGAAAGTGATTGCCATAAATCATTATTGACAAGTAAAAAAAAATTATGCATTTGGGAAGTATAAATTTTCCATTTTATTTTCTATTTTCTCACATTAAATTTTCTCTCTTTTCATAGGCACATGCGGTAATTGCTTCAAAAATCGCAGTTATGAAATCTTTTGCCATGAATTTGAAGTTATGAGCAACAGTTGGTACTTGGTTCTATAGTTGCTGCATTATAGTTTATGTAAAAATGACATTTGTTTAAGTATGGGAGTGAGTTTTTTAAGATCTGTATGCATCTATTTTTTTAAAATATGTTTGTTTTAATTTCCTTTCTGGAGCACTACTTTGAATGGTCGATTCACTTTGATTATATGAGCATTCACTTGAAAGCATTGGTAGACTAATATCATAATGTCGTTCCATCCTACAAAATAAAAAATAAATATGTTTGTTTTAATTTCCCTCCTGAAGCACTACTTTGAATGGTTGATTCACCTTGATTATATGAGCATTCACTTGAAATTATTGGTAGACTAATATCATAATATGTCATTCCATCCTACAAAATAACACTAAATTCAAGGATTTAATACCATAATAGGATCTCATATATTTTCCTTAATATCATGATCATTTTTGTGATCTAAAGTAGGAAAGGAAAATGCACTTGATAAGTAAGCAAGAAATTACATTGGTGTACATGAAACACCAAAATCTGTCAATGAGAGTCAAGAATCAAAAGTACAATCGACAGTAACATAAGTAAAATAAGATTACAATGAGGGGTGTGATTTATTAAGAAAAGACAGTAAGCCCTATAATATTAAATGGCAATCTTGCAGTTGGGAGTCGATTTAATGTGAATACTACTTAGTAGAACTTCATTTGAAAGCTAGGAGTTGAGATAATTTGGAGTTGTTATGTTAACTAAAATAGATTTATCTTAACTTTTAAATTAACTATTAGATGGAGCTATTAGCTTAACTCCAATGATGATACAACTATGAGCTTAAGAATCACAAATTAAGTGGTTGTTATATTAAATTAACTATTAGATACAAGTAATTGACACATTTTTGAGAAAGAAAATATTATTAATGTGTCAAATATATATCCATCAACATATTCCAAATATATTAATCTTATTATTATAGTTGTTACTAGTAAATAATATTTCTCATCAATAATTGTTTAAATACCCCTCTTTGATATCATATAAACCACATCAACATTCTCATACAATTAATGCAGCAAATCAAGTATTCCTCTCGTTGCGTGTTAATTAGACACCAATGCGGCCCCTTATTATTGCCATATTATTACTCTGTGAAAATATTAAACATTACCTCTCCTTATCGTTGCGACGTTGCTAGGTTAATGGCAAAGTGAAAATATTAAAACATTATCACTATATGATAACCTATCAAATATGACATCATTAAACATTGTTTACCTATCAAATATGACATCATTATCCGTTGCTATTGTTTTCTTTGTTCACATAGACGTTGAATAATGTCTCATATGATAATTATCTTTGTACTCTTTAACCATTGTCAAGTCAAGAAATATGGATGCATCAATTTGTGTTTGCGTTTTGCATCACAAATGGGTTATGGAAAAATACATTTTGAAATAATTGGACTTGTGGAACTTGGATTGATTTATGAGTTTCTATAAATATTAGTTGATGGGTCTATGATTTTTTTTCAATATTGGATGATGGGAGAGACCAGGTTGTAGAATGGAGTCTTACTTAAAGAGGATACTCATGGTGCTTTGGAAGTTAATTACAAAATTTCCAAACAACAGTTTTTCAGAATTTAAACACAAACAAGAGCTAGATGTTCTTATAAATTTTTTTTTCTCGAAAAAAAAGTGTGATTTTATATCATCTTTTGAGAACAAAATTACATTCAAAATATACACAGTCTGTGTATTTTAAGCAAAAATAAAAACATAAAGTATGGATATATGCTGTAAATATATGCCGTTGTAGAGTCCCTCAATAAAATGTCTTTACAAAAAAACCATAATCCATCACAGTATATATTGTTGAACCATGCCCAAAAAGTCGCAATCAAAGCTGTAGTATCAGTTTGACCCAGTGTCGAGACTGAGTCATATAAGGCGGATCATCGCCTCCAAAAATATAAATGTAACAAGTCATATAATATATCCCGCAGCCAGAAATAACATAGTTCTGATAAAGAAATACAAAGAAGTCACATAATCATAATCAAACCCCCTCAATGAAAGGGCGATGATACTAATCATGAATGAGTCCATCTAGAGACTCTCGAATCTTCCACTTGCCCACCTCCATCTGCAAGCCCGCCTTCGAAGCCCTATGTGCAAGCCTGTTATTCTCCCTGTAAACATGTTGGCAATTGAAAGTTGTATAAGTTTCAATCACAACCTTGATGGAAAATAAGATAGTAATTTCAAGTCTAATGTTTTGACAGGTTTGTATGCCTTTGATCCAGTTGATCACGTTCATCGAATCCCCAGAAACATTGAGTGTTCTACACCCCTTCTCTGTTGCAAAAGTTAGAAGAATTTTTAAGCACAAAAATTCTGCAAAATTGTTGCTTACATCCCCTAGCCCGATCATAAGCTCAAAAACATGATGCTCTAATAAGAAAAGTATAGCCCCACCCCCATAATTATAATTTTGGGATGCCCCATAAAAAAAAAGGCAAGGCACCTAATGATCCAATTCCAATTCCATATTATCTATCTATCTAATAACCCTGATATGTTGTGGAAAGGCTGATAGAATGCCACAAACTTGATTAGCCATGATGGAAGGAGTTACCAATTTATCCAAGAAAATGATTTTGTTTCTCACCAACCAAACATCCCAGATTACCAGCAATGGGAGTGTCATCATAGAATCCATAGTTTATAATCTTCTCCAAGATTCCCAAGCCTAAAGTACCGAAATACCAGCCCAATTGCATGCCCTCCCAAGTACCTTTTGACACTCCCTCCAAACTTCTTTGATATACACACAATTGACAAAGATATGTATCATAGTTTCATCCTTAGCCTCACAGAGTGCACACCACCTAGGGCCTTGGAAACACCTTTTTTTGTAGATTATCCGACGTAGGAACCTTATTTTCCAAAACGCGCCACATAAAAACCCTGGTTTTGGGAGGGATTTTAATTTTCCAGAAGGCCATCCACCACCAGATCAAATCTCCCTATACACCATCTACGATTAATTTAATATAACCTGCCTTAGGGGTATACCGAACAGCATGGTCCAAGTCCAAAATAAGCACATCCTCCCTATCTCACAGATGTGTTTGAAGTTGATATAAGTTAGCAATATATATTTCCAATTTTCTTTCAGCTTGTTCAGGCAGGTTTAGGTCTCTAGCTTTGATCCAACTTTGAGTCGAGCGGTTTACTTGCAAAGGGGAAGCAAGTTGAGCTAGATAAAAATACCCTTTCTGATTTAAATCCTCCACTGTAGGAGCCGAAAGTCTGTGAAGTTGATTGCACCCTGCCCCGGATCCTTGTCAATCTTGATCTTCCATCCATTACCAACCTGCCAAGCCAGGCTTGTTTCGATTATCGCAAAGGATTTGACCACTACTTTCCACATAATCGAGCTTCCTGAGTGAGATTTCACCGGATTCCTAATCCACTCCTCCACAGAGAGGGGGAAATATATTTCTGCACAATAACCTTCTGCCACAAGCTAGATGTATTTATGATTCTCCATCCCCCCTTCACAGCCAACGCTTTTGCAAATAAGAACATATTCTTAAGACCCCACCCCTCCAAACTTTTTGGAATCACAATTCGTTCCCATCTGACCCAGGGTCTTACATAAGCTTCAGGGTTCCCACTCCACAAAAAATGAAAACACATCCTGCGCGTTGCTTCCAGGATACCTTTTGGAATCCAGGCTAGTGTCATCCAATAGATAGGTATAGCTTCAATAACTTATTCAAGCGAAACTAATTTGTCAGCGCTGGAAATCCATTTGTGACACCAATGCTTAAGACATTTTTCCATCTTTTGAAGTAGCCAATTCCAGTCCTTGTTTTGATAAGAATTTGGTTTTAGAACAAATCCCAAATATTTCAACCCAGCATAAAATACTTCCATCTTAAAGGGGAATATCCCAGAGATCATTTGTATCTCATCATCCTCCAGCATATGAGTTGACATAGTTGATTTCCCCATAATGATCCCCATCCCCCTATATTTTGAAAATAGTTTCAAAATCTCAGCAATAACCACTGCTTCTCTAGCCATTCCTGAACAAAATATAAGGATATCATCTACAAATAGCATATGAGTGATAAACAACTGATTGAAAACCTGAATGCCCTTCAGTGTACTAATATGTTTTGCTTCTCTGAGAGACCTGCTCAGTCCCTTTACCACTAGAAAAAATAGTAGAGGAGATAGTGGGAATCCCTTCCTTAGTCCTCTTTCAACATGAAAAAGGGGAAGCTGCAACATTGATCAGGACCGAGAAAGAGACCGTAGTTATACATCTCATGATCCACTTGATAAAAGCAATACCAAATCCATGATGAGTTAGTAACATACGAATATATAACCAACTTACCTTGTCATATGCTTTGGACAAGTCAATCTTAAGGATTGCCCCTTTTATATGCTCATTCATTATACTATGTAGGCCTTCTTGGGAAACCCCAATGCATTAGAGGAAATTTCAACTCAAAATGGGCCTCCTAAAATGAACTAATAAAATAATAGTTAAAATAATAAAATAATATTTATCAATTTTGGAGGAAGAAAAGAAAAAAACTACTTTTTTGTTTGTATTTTTGACATATCTCCCTGTGTTTTTACTCAAATTTCGATCAAGAGAGCTCGTTGGATGTAGAATTAAATGTCATCATTTCATTTTTTCAGGTATTTCTTGTTTTTGGGGTAGCGGGGTCCATCAAAAGTATGCCGAGTGGGTACTCGTTGGATGTGGAATTTAATTCCACATCCAACGAGCTCTCCCGATCGAAATTTGAGTAAAAACACAGGGAGATATGTCAAAAATACAAACAAAAAAAGTAGTTTTTTTTATGATACATATCCCCAAATTTATATTAAAAAAGTGTTTAAGACCTATATGGTATTTTAAATTTAGAGCAATTTCATTGGCTAACACATGATGACATGGAATTCGAATAAAAGTTAAAAGGCCCATTTTGAGTTGAAATTTCCTCTAATGGCTTCATGAATCTTCCTGCCCTCTAGGAACCCAAATTGTTTTGAAAATATCCCTTTCAGCCTACGGGCAATCAGTTGCAGAGTGAAATAGTCCTGAAGTCATTCAGTGAAACAAGTTTGTCAACCTTTGGAATCAGTGCTATAAAGTTCGAATTAAAAATGGATGGGAGCCTTCTTGACACTCGAGAGTCTTCAACAACCTTTAGTATATCAACAACTAAGATCTCATATAGTGCCTGCAAAAATTCAATCGACCAGCCATTAAGCCCTGGAATTTTATCCTTCTGAAAACTTTGAAGGACCACCATTAGAGGAAATTTGGGGTCTAAAATGGGCCTTATAAGAAAACGTGCCAAAATAAGTTTTTGTGAGTTGGAATTCGAGAACCAATAGAATTTCAATAAAATAAGTCAACCATAATGGTTGAATTGACATATTTGTCATTAAAAAAAACTACTTTTTTTGTTCGTAATTTCGACATATCTCATTGTGTTTTTACTCAAATTTCGATTGGGAGAGCTTGTTGGATGCGGAATTTGATTCCGCATCCAACGAGTATCCACACTGCATACTTTTGACGGACCCTTCTACCCCAAAAACAAGAAATACCTGAAAAAACGTGATGATGACATCATCATCACGTTTTTTCAGGTATTTATTGTTTTTGGGGTAGAGGGGTCCATCAAAAGTATGCATTGTGGGTACTCGTTGGATGCGGAATCAAATTCCGCATCCAACGAGCTCTTCCAATCGAAATTTGAGTAAAAACACAAGGAGATATGTCGAAAATACGAACACAAAAAGTAGTTTTTTTCTTTTTTCCTCCAAAATTAATCAATATTATTTTATTATTTTAACTATTATTTTATTATTTTCCTTAGAAGGCCCATTTTAGACCCCAAAATTCCTCTAATTTTAAGCTCTTCTTTAGTAACTTCTTCCATTAGTGCCAAATTGTCTTCTTCCTCCACAAATATAGGGAAAAGTTTCACCACTCGAATGACTTCTACAATGTAAGCCTATGTCGGAGGTTTGTAAAGGGTCTAGAAATGTTTCACCCTAGTGCTAGCCATCCCCTCAAAGGTATCATGACATATACTAGAGCCATCAATCAACTTCCATACATTATTCAAGGATTTCCTCCCCCAGGCATATGCATGGAAAAATTTAGTATTGTCATCACCGTATTACATCAAAATCGCCCTACTTTTAAGCCACCAAGTCTCATCCCTTTCCAGGAGTAGAATGCTCCTTCTCCCTTACAATCTCATTAAAAGTTCCTTATCTAGAAGAGTGAGGAGACCCCATCAATCTCTTTCATAGATCCCTGCTAATTCCTTTTCAATAAGTTTTAATTCATTGTTCTCCCTTCTTCTTTTGTGAGATGCCCAAGTTTTAACAACATCTTTTAACTTGATTATATTCGCAGTGAACTGAAAAGATGCCGACATCCTACTATTAGGGTTAGTAGGAACTCAGATAGTAGTGACCAAATTTTGAAAAGATGGATCTTTCAACTAGGTCTTATTGACTTTCAAAGGGCTAGCTGGTTTAATAGGCTCATTTTTGAATTCTAGAAAAATGGGGAAGTGATCTGAGTGGCATCACTACCCACCCACTTCTTGATAGTGGTGTCTATCCACCATCCTCTCAGAAACCAAAAATATATCCAATCTCTTCGCCACCCTTCCTTCCCTACATCTATTGTTTCTCCAGGTAGGTTTTAATTTAACCGATTTGATATCCAACCAGTTTTTTTCCACCAACTTCTCTGTAAAATAATCAGTCATTGCATCTGCATGAGCATGGGGTCCCCAAAATTCATCCTTCCCCAGATAAAAATTGAAATCGCCACCAACGACCACCATGCCACCATTCAAAAGTGAATTATTGAAAATTTTATCCCAGAAGGGGATTCTATTCAAATAAGGCCCATAGATGTTTACCATGGTAAAACAATCCACAAGCCCCATAGCCTAACTCGAGAGACCAAAAATAGACTCCAATACCCAGATGTTCAAAACCTTAACCCTTCTAGAGTTCCAACCAATAGCCAGCCCCCCCGACCAACCACGAACATCCAAGGTCTCAAAACCCCATCCAGGAAACCAACTTTCCAACCTACTTTTAACAACATCATGAACACCTAAAGTTTCTTGAAGCATCACAATATCAGGGTGTTCAATTTCAATCACCCTTCGCAGTGCTGATCTTTTTTGGGGACCAGCAAGACCTCGACAGTTCAGAGACATAAAATTCATCTTCGGCCTTTCTTCTGGGCATGCACCGCTCTAAGTGCCCTTTCAATGGACTGTTGTTTTCCTTCTAACACATCCTTTCTAGCTCGAGATTGTGCCTTGGCCATATGAGATCTCCTACCCCTCCCCCTGGAGACCTCAGGGGAGAAAAACCCAAGGCCCCCAGTGTTCCCCTTGGTGCTCGAACGGAGAAAGTAACATGACTCCGACGATTTCGAGGGAGAAGGGGGAGATTTGACCTCCTCCTCAGTCAGGACAGGGCCCAAAGCCAATTGGGATTCATCCAACGGAACAATAGAGATGGGGGTAGAAACCACCAAAGTTTGTGCATTAATGGTCAAATTTTTAAGTTTTTCCACCCAATCCATACCCAGAAAATTCAAGCAGTTGGTAAATAAATTTATAGACGGGGATAGGGAGAAAGAAGAGATACCCGATGACAAATTGTCTGGCAAGGCTAGATCCAAGACTGGCTCATCAACCACCTTTGTAGGTACCAAGACCGTATGTTCATCCACAGCTCTAGGCGCATCCACCTCTGAATCCACAACCCCCGCTGTAAGTGGTGGGGAGGACGAAGTTGAGACCCCTCCACTTGAACCTTGTCTTCTTTTCCCATGTTGTTGTCGACGACCATTGATGGTGTGAACTGGAAAATTACATTCTGACGCTGGGTGTCCATAAACATGACACTTTCTACAATGAAAGGGCACATTCTGATAATCGGGCATTTGTTTAATTTGAAATCTGCCCCAAGTCAGCAACATATCTTTCGCTAAACCTTGTCTGATATTAATATTAACCAGGATGCATGCAACCCTAAGAAGGTAAGTTTCCTTACAGGACATGTCTACCTCCAGATAGGTTCCCAAAATATTCCTGATGCTGTGAAAATGATCCTCAAACAAATAGTGCGTAGGTAGACCTGAAATCGGAACCCATATGGGAGCCAAATCCACTCTTTTCCCGACTAGCATCAAACTGGGAATGCCAGGGCTTGAATAAGAACAGTGTGTGACCCATCTACTAATTCTTTCTAAGAACCCATTGAACTTGTTCCTGCCTTTGAAAATTAAAGCCAAACCAACCGCGGGTCAGTCCCACCACCATCAGGACCTCCCCCAGAGCCTCCTTCCAGCAATACTCCACCCACTTCGAAACCCTCTTCAAGGAAAACTATTTGCTAACGACCTTCCCAACCAGTGAGCAGTTAACCATTTGCATAATCATCTCCCATCCCACATATTCACCCAAAGCATAATTGTATTAAGGCTGAAAGGATTTGACAAAAGGTTTCCTTATTCTTGCACAATGCTTCTTCTTTCCCCCATCGCCCTCTTCAACGTCAGTTCCCAAGCTCGAACACACACGAGGGATAGTGGAAATGCTCAATTCAACCCTCTAAATACAGGAACCGGGAACCACCTCGTCCAATATGCCGTTAGCAGTATTCACAAAAGAGGGGGGCCCAAAAGGTTCAACTCGTAGGTTCCCCAACAACCCTCCTTCCCCTAAATTCCTGATCACTATGAACGAATCTACATCAAATATTTCCACACTAGCAGAGTTTACAAACCCCAAACCATCAATACAATATTTGACATGTGCTGAAAGACGCCCCATTGGGAGGTTGAACGACGATGAAGGCAAGAAATCAGCTGGTGAAAGACCTACCTTCGAGGAAACCAGAAAAAGGGAAGGCGATGTAAAAACCTCCACCCCAGGGCTGGGAAAATCCACCTGAGGATTTGAAACCCCACCACCTGGCTCCTTCCAAAAGATTCCTTCTTCGAGGTGGTCGCTAGAATAATCGACTAAGTCCTCATCAGCCATGATAACTGGGTAAAAATGCACCTCTCGTAAAAAACCCTCAGTAAAAACAACCACAAGCAAGGGTTGTGCAACAACGAAGAACAAAAAACCAAAAAAAATCACCGACCTACCTCGTTGTGAGAAGAATAGAAATCCCACCATTTACCCTCTGACGGTGATAGTGTCTCGAGATCCCATCATTTTTTGAGGCGAGTACAAACCACCTATAGGCCAGGCCTCCCAGAATTAACATATTATTATCCTTTAGTTTTCTTTTCGATGTTCTTATAACTATGGAGCTAACAAATATTATAATGAAAAATCCCATACAGCCTCGATAGCATATAAAATTGGAGATATTACTGCGTCAAACTATGTTTTCATGGTGCGTGCTCTGTACTATCATCAATAATGATGGGTACGTCCTTCAAACCTCTTTCCCAATTATGTAGACCTTCCTTTCCACTATAGTATTTAACCTATGTTTCTCCAACAGGAACTCATCTTCTGTTGGATGATACCAATGACTTAGTTGTGATTCTCTATGACACATTTCATTAGTTTCTTCAGGACCTAATGATGTGCCAACAACCATTCATAGAGTATAACCCTGCCCTTGGTGTACCCTCGGTTTTGGATCCATTTTCCCAAGGGATTCAAAGTGCTCCTTGGTGTAACTAGTTCTTTTATGCCATGTTAATTTTCATGTTACATCAAGCTCAAACTTTTAAATGTAGACCTCTAAAAATTGGACTATTTGGATTGGATCACCTTTTTTGACCAAATTTGATATTTTTAATTTTGCAAAATCAAAATTTAACTGTGTATTTTAATATTGATTTTGATAGAAGTGGATTTAGGAACCCAAAATTCCAGAACTTAACATTTTTAAACTGAGTAACTAAAAAATTATGACCATATATAATACCCCAATTTTGACCTAATGGTATTTAATTGTACATGATGTAAATATTGTATGCAAATAATGGTGAGGAGCTCAAGGCCAAGGCCCTGCCAGTGATTGATGTTTGTGGATAGGTGATCAAGGTTGATACCTATGGTTTTGGTGCTAAGTCAAGCACAGTAGATATTTTGATATATCATGTAACTCTGTGCAAATTAATAAAATACCACAGCTAGCTATGGGAATGCAAACGTTAAATAGATGGGGGCATGATTCCATAAGGGATAGGGTGGGGAGTTAGTCAAACCCCCCTAAGCCAATACGGTGTGACTAGATGTCAATGGGGATACCCATCAACTCTTAGCTACCTTTTTGTCCTCCGTCCTCAATCATTAATTTCTTCCAGAAGTTGGCTGAGGCCGTTAATGCCTTGGGAAGAGAAAGGCATGGCAGTTTAATGGCTTAATTGAGCAAGCCTACAAGTTTGATTTCTAAAGAAACCATATTCTTGCTTCTACAGCAAGTAAACCCACATGAATGCATGCCCATTCCATTATTGGTTTTTTACCTATGCATTGTTGTTCATTCTGAGGATTCATTCATTCTTGGATCATTCATTTTCACTATGGAGACACGCATTGTTATTCATTCTGAACATGTTTCTCAAAGAAAGGATCGTTCTTATTAGATGTCTGTGTGCGGGTTGTTTTTTCAATCACGATAGTGTATTGTTCTGCTAGCCAGAACCGTGGACAAGTGGTTCCGTAGTGATTTCTTTGTGATACAAAGCGAGGCTTGCGTGATGTATTTTCCTTGTGGATTAGTGTGTTGTGCATCCTTGTTTTGGTTTGAAGACCAATGAATGGAAGATGACATAATTGGTTGATAAACCTAGTGAAGAGAGGAAACTCACATACAAATCAAGAGGGCCGCTAAATCCTTTATGCACACCCTAAAGTGCACTGGAAGGAAAGGTATGGGATGAGGGATTGTGTAGCAGTGAAGGGAATAGTTCCTTTTGTTTGGTGGTGCAAGTACTAAGGAGGCCAAGCCAAATCGTTTGTAGGTTCCTATGGCTCTGTGGTTGAGCTCACTAGCTTAGAAATTCTACCTTTCCCATTGCCTTCGCATCCTAATAAGCCCAACTGTTACAATTTGGTATTGGTTGTGTCTTGTGATGTTTTGGCTTTTCGCCTAGTAGCCTGTGAAACCCAATGGTATGTTGGCTTGGTTGGATAGTCTGTGAAACCTGGCAGTGTGTTGGCTTGATTGTGTGAGTATTTTTGGTCATGTGTAAGCCTTTTGTTTTTTCCTAGTTCCTTGTGGAAATCATGCCCAGCTCGAGGGTGGCAGTTTTGAGAGATTAATGAACACACTAGCCTATGGTTGGGTGGAACGTTACAATGTCATAGCTAGTTGTGGGACAGTTTAATCATCAATATAAGTATTCTTTGTTACTCTCTTTATGTAATGTATTTGCTTAAGAATGTCTATACTAGTTGTGTAGAATGCTTATGAATATGATGAATGGTTGTGTTCATGTTGAATGATGTAGATGGTCAAGTAGAGGTTTACTTATGTATGAATGTCCCTATAATTATTTGTTTATTCCTTATATGTTTTATGCATTTTACTTCTGCATATGCCTTGTGTTTTTGTGATGCATTTCCTAAGTTCATGGAGGCTAGAAGCCTGTTACTAAGGTCAGAATGCATTTGACTTATTGTTTCCGCTCCTTGGAATTCACCTGCAGAAGGTAGAGGGAGAAAACCAGAAAGGGAAAGTTGAAAAAGGTATAAAGTGTGTTTTTCGATTTTTGAGTTCCGTTGTATGGAAGTGTGGAAGGAGGAAAGTGGAAGTGTAGAAGGTGAAAGCTGGAAAGGTCGCTAAAATTTCCTTCGCAGATTGAGTTTCTGATTTCTGAGTTCTGAAGTGCGAAAGTAGGAAAGCGGAAGTGTGGAAGGAGGAAGGTGGAAAGGCCATTAAAATTTCCTTTGAACTTTGAGTTTCTGATTTCTGAGTTCCAAAGTGCGAAAGGAGAAAATAAAAAGTGCGGCAAGCGGAAGGCAGAAAGGCCGTTAAAAGTTCCTTCGCACATTGAGTTCTGATTTCTGAGTTCCAAAGTGTAGAAGATGGAAAGCAGAAGTGCGGAAGGAGGAAGGGCCATTAGGTGTTCCTATCACACATTATGTTTCCTATTTCCAACTTCTAAGGTCAGAAGGGAGGAAAGTAGAGTGTGGAACACAGACTGCAAAAAGACAGGTCCAGTATGAAAATGTTCATTTTGGTGACAGAAGGGATCTGTCATGGGAAAAATGACTGTTACAGTAATGTACAGGGGATCTTAAGCCTAAGAATGAAGTTGGAAGAGTGAGTTAACGTCCATGCCTTATGTTTATCAAAGGAACAAAGAGGTTCTTTAAGAAATTTTTTTAATTTATCTACATTATTGGGTATGGGGATGTTATAGATTAGTATCAGAGCTATTGGTTGTAGTACTAGGACCTTATTGGGCCATAAGAATAGCTACAAGAGGAAAAGTACCCTTTGGTACCAAGATTGTAGTACACTATAGTTTGGTATCAAAGTTGCTAGAGGCAACATTGGGACCGGATGGGCCAAGTGCAATAGTTAACAAAGTTGTTGGTTAATGGTTTCGACATATTGTTAGCTGCATAACAAAGAAAACTGCCATGGGAAGTGGGTAAGTGGTTTTTATTCTAAAATTAGCTAACAAATGATGTCATTAACACGTTTTGTAAAGTCATAGTGACCATTTGGAAGTTGGTTTTTTGCGTGGCCATGAGAACCTACGGTATGAGTGATGCATAGGATCCCTATGAGCATGAGGAAGATGTTATGCGGGGAAATGTCAAAGTTGGAAATGCTGAGATAGATTCTAATGGGAGAAGATTCCAAGAGACTCCACCAGATTTTGCAGCCACCATGAGTAGCCTAAGGGTGGAGATGCAAAGTTACAGGGAAGATAATGAAAGAATGCTTAAGGCTCGGGAAGAGAAAAAACATTTGAATGTATCCATGCTGCAGAGTTTGAAAGACGTCCAAAGGAGGATGCACTCTGCACATCGTGCAGTACGTCCAAAAGGAAGTAAAAGCAGTATCAAAAGAAGAAATAAACCTTCTATTGGATCATCTGACATTGAAGGATCTGCTGATGATTGAATCTCTTCATCTCACAAAAGTAAGAGGAAGAGACGTTACCAGAACAGTTCACGTGATGAATTAAAGAAGGCTAAGCCTCCTACGTTTGATGGTGAGATAATGAACGGTCAAGAAGATGAAGCTTGGCTTCTAGGGATGAGGAAATATTTCCAAGTCCAAGACGAGTCTGGAAATATGAAGGAAATGATAGCCATCTTCAATTTGAATGGAATATCATCCATATGGTGGGAGCACTTCAGGAAAGTGAAGAAGATCAGTGAAAGGAAGATTGTGTGGAAACAGTTCCAGAAGTTTTTCAGGAAGAAGTACCTCTCTGATAGTTATTATGATGACAAGATCAAATAATTCCATGAACTGAGATTGGGGCAGAAAACCTTGGAATACTATGCCAATAAGTTCTTGGAACTATTGAGGTATGTCAGGTATATCAGGGATGATAAGGTAAAAATCCAATGTTTTTTGAGTGGATCGCGTCAGTATTACAAAGCCTAGGATTGACTTTGATGATCCTAGAACCCTAGAAGAGGCTATCAGAAATGCTAAGTACTGTTATGATCATAATAAAGGAAAATCTAATTACCATTAGACATGGAAGGATAAGAAGAATGAAAAGTCTGATCAGAGGAAGAAGGGTTTCAAACCTTCTAACTTCAGGAATAAGTAGAAGCATCCATCACAAGATGTGCCTAATCCATCTAGGGTGATGGAAGAAAAGCCAAGAAATAAAAAAGAAAGCAGAGAACCTCTCCAAAGCTGGAGATGTGGAGGACGCCACATGCACAGGAATTGTCCACTTGATAATGGGAATGTAAGGCCAACTTACCACATTCAGGAAGCATAAATAGTGGATCAAGTGGCAAGGACGCTCCCTAGGATTTATGAAGTGCTGGAGGATCGCCAGGAAGATCACCAATCAACTGTGGTTGAGGTTATAGGTAAGATTGTTGAGCAATCTGTTTCTATTTTGATTGACCCTAGTTCTACTCATAGTTATATTACTCCTAGAGTGGTTGAGATTTGTGCTTTCAAGAAGTTAAAGCATAGAAAGTCATGGTTAGTTCAGTTAGCCATTGGAACTAAGAGAAAGGTCAATGAAGTGGTAGAAAAGTCTCCATTGGTTATGAATGGGCTAGTCACTTGTGTAGATATGAATTTTCTACCACTTGGATCCTATGATGTTCTCAGTGGAATGGATTGGTTGGAAGCTCATAGAGTCAAACTTTACTGTTATAATAAAACTTTTGAGTGCATAGATGAAGAAGGAAGCCTAAGGGTTGTAAGAGGCATTCCAAAGGTGATTTTTGTTAGGAATATTTCAGCAATGTAGTTGAAGAAGTTCTATAGGAAAGGTTGTAGAGTGTATGCATCCCATGTATTGGAAGCATCATAGAATGAAATTCCTAGGTTGGAGGACTTTCATGTGTTGTGGGAATTCAGGGATATTTTTCCTAATGAAGTTCCAAGACTTCATCCAAAGAGGGACATTGATTTCACAATTGATCTTGTGCCAAGAGCAAAACCAGTATCTAAGACACCCTACATGATGAGTACACCATAGATGCTAGAGCTGAAGATGTAGCTGCAGGAGTTATTGGAAAATAAGTACATCAAGACGAGTGTGTCTCCCTGGGGAGCACCACTACTATTTGTAAATAAGAAAGATGGTACACTCAGGTTGTGTATTGATTACAGGAAGCTGAATAAAGTCACTATGAAGAACAAGTATCACTTTCCTGGGATTGATGACCTCTTTGATCAAATGAGAGGAGAAAAGGTGTTTTCCAAGTTTGAATTGAGGTCTGGTTACCATCAGGTAAGAAACAAGGATGAAGACATTCATAAGACAACCTTCAGAACAAGGTATGGACACTATGAGTTTGTAGTGGTACCATTTGGTCTCAGTAATGCACCAACTACATTTAGGTGCCTTATGAATAGTGTTTTCAGCAGGTATCTAGACAAGTTTGTTCTTGTTTTCCTTAATGAAATTCTTATTTATTCAAAGAATGAGGAAGAACGTGAAGAAAAAATTAGATTAGTATTGCATATGCTCAAGGAGCATAATTTGTATGCAAATTTGAGCAAGTGTGACTTTTATAAATATAGGATTCATTTTTGGGTCACATCATCTTAGATGAGGGCATATCTTTAGACCCTAAAAAGATTGAGGCCATTATGAATTGGCCTACTCCAAGAAATGTGGCATATGTAAGATATTTTATGGGCCTTGTAGTATATTACATGAGATTCATTGATGGATTCACCAAGGTTGCAAATCCTATCACTTCCTTGCAGAGGAAGGGGATTAATTTTCAATGGACAACAAAGTGTGAGGAAAAATTCCAGTAGTTGAAGCATCTTCTCACAAGTGCAGCAGTGCTGAAAATTGCAAACCCAGAGAAAGATGTTGTGGTATGTACTGATGCATGCGAAAAAGGACTTGGAGGAGTTCTTATGTAGGATAAACATGTGGTGTGTTATGAGTCCAGAAAGTCGAAGGATCATGAGAAGAACTATGCCACTCATGATTTGGAACCTGCAGTATGTTGGTTTGTGGAGCCTGCTCTTCTAGATCCAGAGATATTATTCAGCTGTGTTTGTACCCCAGGTTTATTGTACACTCGTTCCTGAACTTTGGGGTTTGGGGTTAGCGCTCTCAAGAAATGGGGGTTCAAGGGCGAAGCCCCAGAGAATTTTTTTTGGGATTTTGTTGGCCAACACTTTTTCCAACCCATTGTATTGGGTTAAACGTAGTATTTTCCCATGGTATTTCCCCTATAAAAGAAACACATTGTAATACGGTTGTGTAGGGTATTGTATTGTATTGTAGCACTATAAACAATCTCGGTGATTGTGTGAGAGAGATTGTGAGAGTGTGAAGAGGAAGTGCAACAATATTGTTGCACGTTATATCCCTTCATATTTCTGGATGGTAATAAAAGTACTAGAAATTTATGTGTGGACGTAGCCCATCGTTTAGGTGAACCACATGATATCTGTGTCTCTCTATAATGTGTTTAAAATGTGTTTTGCATCTTGTTAAATGATTTAACTATATATTTGTTATTTCTCTATGGTCTTGTTTTCTAACAATTGGTATCAGATCCAAAAGGTCTATTTCGTTGGTAAACTCGCAGGAAAGAAGGGTTCCTAGTTCGAGTGGGAGCAATGGCAGAAGAGGGAAAGTTTAGGGTCGAGAAATTTAACGACCAAAACTATCATTTATGGAAGATGAAAATGGAGGAATATCTATACCAGAAGAATCTATACCTACAGTTGGGCGGAAGAGAAAAAACAGTTAATGACTATGAAGGATGAAGAATGGGAGGTTCTTGACAGAAAGGCACTGGGAACAATACAGTTGTGCCTGGCTTCATTGGTGGCTTTCAATATTTAGAAAAAACAACAAAGGGTGTGATGAGAACATTAGGTAAGCTCTATGAAAAACCCTTGGATTCCAACAAGGTATTTTTAATGAAGCGTTTATTTAATATGAATATGTTGGAAGGTGGATTTTTTGCTAACCATTTAAATGAGTTTAATACACTTGCCATTCAGTTAAGTTCTGTAAAAGTGAACTTTGATGATGAGGTTAAGGCTCTTCTAATATTGTGCTCATTGCCAGAAAGATGAAATATATTGGTCATGGATGTAAGTAACTTTTTCTTTAGTTCAAACACTCTTAAGTTTGATGATGTTGTTGATGTTATTCTTAGAGAGGAAATGCGAAGAAAAAGAACAGGTGAGACATCAGGTAATGCGTTGACCATGGAGAGCAGAGGGAGATAAAATGAGAGAGGAAGGATCCCAGGAAATCACAACAAGTGTAAAAGGGGTAGATCCAAGTCCAGATTCTAGAAAAATAGAGTGTTGGAACTATGGTAAGAAAGGACATTCGAAGAAAGACTGCAGAGCACCTAAGAATAAAGGTGAGAGGTAGTAAGAGACTACTCAAGAAGCGAATGTAGCAGGTGATGTGTTACAAGATGATTTTATTCTTGCATTAGATAATACTAGCAATTACTGGGTAGTAGATTCAGGGGCTTCATGTCATGCTACACCCCATAGAAAATTCTTTCATTATTATGTTCAAGGTGATTTTGGACATGTTTTATTGTGGGATGGTGAACCATGTAAAATTGTTTGAAAGGGTAAGGTATGGATTAAGTTAAATAATTGAAGTGAATGGCTACTAAAATATGTAAGGCACATTGTTGCTATGAAAATAAATCTGATCTCAATGGGGCAGTTGGGAGATAGCGGTTGTTTTTCTATGTTTGGAGAAATGTGGTGGAATACCACTAAAGGATCATTAGTAATAGAAAAATGATATAGGGTAGGTACGTTATATTTATGTCCTCATAATAATGATTATTCTATCTCTGTATCTTCCACAGAAACATATGCAATGTTGTGGTATCATTGGATTAGACACATAAGTGAGAAGGGGATGCAAATTCTCCACTCAAGAAAACTGCTTCCATATATTAAGCAGGTAAGTTTGGAATTCTATGAGAACTGTGTTTATGGAAAACATAAGAGAGTTAGATTTCTCAGGGTTGGGAAACAAAAGAAGAGTGAAAAGTTAGAGCTTGTTCATACATATGTGTGGGGACTAGTTGAGGGACAATCTCTTGGTGGCTCTTGTTGTTATGTTACTTTTATTGATGATGCAACTAGAAAAACTTAGGCTTATTGCATTAGACAAAAATCTGATGTGTTTGATACTTTTAAGAAGTGGAAATATTTGGCTGAGAATGAGACAAGAAAAAGGTTGAAATGTCTCAGATATGATAATGGAGGTGAATACTGCAGCAAGGAGTTTGACAGCTACTATTCACACAATGGGATTTGCAGAGAGAAAATAATCCCCGGAACACCACAAGAAAATCGTGCATCAGAAAGGATGAACAAAACGATCATGGAGCATGCAAGGTGTATGAGGTTGCATGCAGGGTTTCCCTTACAGTTTTGGGTTGATGTTGTAAACATTGTTGTTTACTTAATAAACAGAGGGCCTTCAAACGCTTTGGATTGTGGGATTCTAGAGGAGGCATGGATAGGTAAACAGGTAAAATACTCATTTCTCAGAACTTTTGGTTGTGAAGAATTTGTCCATATTGATAAAGATGATAGAACAAATCTTGAAGCTAAATCCAAGAAATGTACCTTTATTGGATACAGGGTTTATGATTTTGGTTATCTCTTATGGGATTTTGAAAATCGCAAAATAATTAGGAGTAGAGACGTAGTATTCAATGAAAATGTTATGTACAAAGATCAGTTGCATGGAAAGAAAGTCGAAAAGGAAAACATAGAGTACATAGTGCTTGATGAAATTAAAGAAAATGAAGTTCTAAAGGCACCAAAAAATCAAGAACATCAACATGTACCTAAAACTCCTGCAACTGTAAGAAAATCTACCAGGTTAACTAGACCCCCTGAACGATTCTCTCCTTCATTGTATTATTTATTGATGACTGATTCTAGTGAAACAGAATGTTATGAAGAGGAAATGTAGGTAGAAACTAGAAATAAGTGGGAGAAAGGAATGAATGAGGAGATGGACTCATTGGTAAGAAACCAGAGTTGGGATTTGGTTCAGTTGCCTAAAGAAAAAGGGAATTGCAAAATAAATGGGTTTACAAGTTGAAGGAAGAAGATGGAGGCAAGAAGTGGTACAAGGCTAGACTTGTTGTATAGGGGTTTGCACAAAACAACAGCATAGAATTTGATGAAATATTTTCTCCTGTTGTTAAAATGAATTCAATTAGAACTATTTTAAGTCTATTGGCAGTCGAAGATTTGTATCTTGAACAATTAGATGTAAAAATAGCCTTTCTCCATGGGTATTTGGAGGAAGAGATTTATATGCAGAAGCCACAAGGGTATGAGTTCAAAAGGAAGGATAATCTGGTTTGTAGGTTGAAGAAGAGCTTGTATGGCCTGAAGCAAGCTCCAAGGTAGTGGTATTTAAAATTGATAAGTTTATGATAGAACAAGGATGATGATAGATGTCATTTTGACCACTTTGTTTATTTCAAGAGGCTAGATAATGGAAGATATATTATCTTGTTATTGTATGTAGATGACATGATTGTTTCAATTTCTAACAAGCAAGATATAAATGTGCTCAAAATAAAACTAGCTAAATCTTTTACGATGAAGGATTTGGGTGCTGCAAAGAAAATACTTGGTATGAGAATAACAAGAGACAGGAAAAATCGCAAATTGACATTGTCTCAAGGTGAGTACATAGAATAGGTGTTGCATAGGTTTAGAATGCAGAATGAAAAACTAGTTAGTACACCTTTAGCCAACCATTTCAAACTAAGTAAGGAGATGTGTCCATAGACATAGGAAGAGATAGCTTACATGTCCAGGATTCCCTATTCATCAGCAATTGGAATCTTGATGTATTCCATGGTGTGCACAATACCAGATACTGCAAATGCAGTGGGAATTGTAAGCAGGTGTATGAATAATCTAGGTAAAGATCATTGGAAAGCAGTATAGTGGATTCTTAGGTATTTGAGAGGTACCACTTCTCATGCATTATGTTTTCGAGGTTTAGAAACTGTTCTATTAGGATATTTTGATGTAGATATGGCTAGTGATAGAGACAACATGAGGAGCACCACAGGGTATGTGTTGACTATGGATGGAACAACAGTAAGTTGGATTTCAAAATTGCAACAAGTTGTTGCACTTTCAACAATGAAAGTAGAGTATGTTGCTGCTATAGAGGCTAGTAAGGAGATGATTTGGTTGTAGAGGTTCATGGAGGAATTAGGTAAGAAGTAGGAGAATAGAAGGCTGTATAGTGACAGCCAGAGTTCCATTCATATTGCAAAGAAATCATCATTTCATTCAAATAATAAACATATACAACTCAAGTACCACTTCATAAGATCTGTTCTATATGAAGAACTGTTAAAACTGGAAAAGATACTTACTAGCCAGAATCCTGCAGACATGTTGACAAAAGGCGTATCCAGAGAGAACTTGAGTTGCTACTTGATTTCTATTGGCCTTCAAGCATGAAGGCATAAATACAAAATTTTCCAAGTCCAAGTTCCAAAGCATAGTCTAGCAAGTTCAGCAACGATGGACTTGCTGTGATCAGTCTCCAAGTGGAATATTGTTGGTTTGTGGAGCCTGCTCTTCTGGATCCAGAGATATTATTTAGTTTTGTTTGTACCCCAGTTTTATTGCACACTTGTTCCCAAACTTTGGGGTTCAGGGGCAACACCCCTGAGAAATGAGGGTTTGGGGGCGAAGCCCCAAGAAATGTTTTTGGGATTTTTGTTGGCAAACAGTTTTGCGGACCCATGGTATTGGGTTAACCTTAGTATTTTCCCATGGTATTTCCCCTATAAAATAAAAGCATTGTAATACAGTTTTGTAGGGTATTGTATTGTATTGTAGCACTATAAACAATCTCCGTGATCGTGTGAGAGAGACTGTGAGACCATGAAGAGGAAATGCAGCTGTATTGTTGTAGGTTGTATCCCTTCATTTATTTGGATAGTAATAAAAGAACTGGCAATTTTTGTGTGGACATAGCCAATCGTTTGGGTGAACCACATAATATGTATGTTTCTATGTAATGCGTTTAATTTGTTTTGTATAATTGTTAATGATTTAACTGTATATTTTTTTATTGCTCAACAGACCTATTTTCTAACACACATAGTACATGCTCTCAGAATGTGGAGGAATTACTTAATGGGAAGAAAATTTGAGTTAAGGACAGACCACAGTGGTCTGAAGTATTTGTTTGATCAGCCTACTCTAAATGTTAGGCAAGCTATATGGATGGAGTTTTTATGTGAGTTTGATTTTGAGATCAAACACATAAAAGGAAAAGAGAATAAAGTGGTTGATGCACTCAGTAGGAAGGTGCATGAAATGCGCTTGGAATCTCTTAGTGCTTTCCAATCAGATTTTAGACAACAGATTGTCAATCGTGCTGCTAAAGATGAATTGTATGAGAAAATAAAAGACAAATTGCAGTAGCAAAGTATTGAGAAGAGGTATGAGGGATATAAATTTGAAGAAGGTGGGATTCTTCTTTATAAAAAAAAATTATATTCCAAGTGTAGCAGATTTGAGGAGAATTATTATGGATGAGATCCATCAAACTCCATACTCTGGTCACCCAGGATATCAGAAGACAATTGCTACAACTAGAATGCAGTATTTTTGGCCAGTAATGAAGAAGGACATTGCTGGGTTTATATCAAAGTGCATCAAATTTCAACAGGTAAAGGTTGAACATCAACACCTAGCAGATTTGTTGCAGCTATTTCCAGTTCCCGAATGGAAATGGGAAGTGATTTCCATGGATTTTATTATAGGATTTCCAATGACTTGGAGACAACATGATTCCATCATGGTTGTGGTGTACAAGTTGATAAAGGTGACACGTTTTATACCAATCAAGTCTACTTATAAGACTCATGCTATTGCAAAAATATTCATGGAGGATATTTTCATATTGCAAGGATTGCTTAAGGCAATAGTCTCTGACAGAGATCCTAAGTTCACTTCCAATTTTTTGAAGGGTTTGTTTGCATATTTCGGTACCAAGCTAACGTTCAGCAATTCCTACCATCCTCAAACTAATGGTTGGACAGAGAGAGTGAATCAAGTGTTGGAAGACATGATTCACATGTATGCGATGGATAAACCATCAAAGTGGGAGGATTATTTACACTTAATAGAATTTGCTTATAATAATGGAAAGCAAGCATCCTTGGGGATGAGTCGTTATGAATCCATGCATGGAAGAAGGTGTAGGACACTTGTGACATGGGATAATCCAGTGAAAATGATTATACTTGGTCCATAATTTCTCAAGGAGATGGAGCAAGAGGTTGCAAATATCAGGCAGAATTTGAAAGCATCCCAAGACACAAACAACAGCTATGTAGATAAGCATAAGGTAGACAGAGAGTTCAGTGTTGGGGATCACATTTTCCTCAGAGTGAGGGAAAGGAAGATTTCCTTGAATCTTGGAATTTGTGCCAAGCTATCTCCTAGATATTGTGGGTCATTTGAAGTGCTTGAAAGAATAGGGCCATTTGCATATAGACTTTCATTTCCTACTAGCACTAGAGCTCATAATGGTTTTCATGTCTCTTTTCTTAGGAAATATCTACATGTTCCTAACCATGTGATTGATTGGGATGTGATTTAGGTGGAAACCAAGGGAGGCTTCCAAACTGAGCCATTACGCATCCTCGACAAGAAGGTCACAATGCTTAGGAATTGAGGCGTTGGATAGGTAAAGGCTCAATGGGAGCACTACAGTGCTGAAGAGGCTACATAGGAGATGGATGATGCCATGCAATTGGCACATACATTTTTGTTCAAATTTGTGGAGCACTGAGGTAGATTCTAGTGTAGCAATTTTTTTAAAGTTGTAAAGCAGTGAGGACAGTGCTGATTGAAGGGGAGGGGATTGTGATACGCCAGTTTTGATCCCATGGTATTTAACTGTACATGATGTAAATATTGTATGAAAATCATGGCGAGGATCTCAAGGCCAAGGCCCTTCCAGTGATTGATGTTTGTCGATAGGTGATCAAGGTTGATGCCTATGGTTTTGGTACTAAGTCAAGCACAATAAATATTTTGACATATCATGTAACTATGTACAAACTAATAAAATACCACAACTATTTATGGTACTGCAAATGTTAAAGAGATTGGGGCATGATTCCATAAGGGATGGGGTGGGGAGTTAGTCAAACCCCCTTAATCCAATAGGGTGTGACCAGATGTCAATGGGGAAACCCATCAATCCTTAGCTACCTTTTTGGCCTCTGTCCTCAATCATTAACGTTTTCTATAAGTTAGTTAAGGCAGTTAATACCTTGAGCAGAGCAAGGCATGGTAATCTGATGGCTTGACTGAGAAAGCTTGAAAGTATGTAGTCTGCAGAAACTGTATTCTTGCTTATGTAGGAAGTAAACCCACGTGAATGTGTTCCCAGTCCATTATTGGGTTTTTACCTATGCATTTGTTTTTCATTTTGAGGATTCATTCACTCTTGGATTGTTCGTTTTCACTATAGAGACACGCATTGTTATTCATTCTGAACATGTTGATTACGGAAAGGATCGTTCTGATTAGATGTCTATGTGCAAGTTATTTTTTCAATCATGATAGTGTATTGCTCTATTAGCCAGAACTGTGGAAAAGTGGTTCTACGGTGATTTCTCTGCGTTACAGAGCGAGGCCTGCGTGTTGTTATTTCCTTATGGATTATTGTATTGTGCATCCTTTTTTTTGTTTGAAGACCAAGGGATGGAAGAGGCCAGAATGAGTTGATAAACCTAGTGAAGAGAGGAACCTCACAGAGAGATCAAGAGGGATTGTAAATCCTTTCGGCACACCCTGAAGAGCACTGGAAGCGAAGGTATGGACTGAGGGACTCTATAGAAGTGAAGGGAATACTTCCTTGAGTTAGGTGGTGTGGGTACCGAGGAGGCCAAGCCATATTCTTGTGTAGGTTCCCATGGCTCTATGGTTGAGCTCACTAGCTTAGCAATTCTACCTTTCCCATTTCCTTCGTAGCCTGATAAGACCAATTGTCACAGTTTGGTATTGGTTGTGTCTTGTGATGTTTTGGCTTGTCACTTAGTATCCTGTGAAACCCAATGATATGTTGGCCTGGATGGATAGTTTGTGAAACCCAACAGTGTGTTGACTTGACTGTGTGAGTATGTTTGGTGGTGTGTAAGCCTATTGTTGTTCCCTAGTTCCTTATGGAAATCATGCCTAGCTCAAGGGTGGTAGTTTGTTGAGATATTAATGAACACGTTGGCCTATGGTTGGGTGGAATGTTGCAACGATATAGCTAGTTCCAAGACAATTTAATCATCAAGATAAGTGTTATCTGTTACTCTGTTTATGAAATGTATTTTCCTATGAATGTCTATATTGGTTGTGTAGAATGCTTATGAATATGATGAATGGTTTTGTTCATGTTGAATGATGTAGATGGTCAAGTAGAGTTTTACTTGTGTATGAATGTCCCTGTAATTACTTGTTTATTCCTTATATGTTTTATGCATTTTACTTCTGCATATGCCTCATGTTTGTTTTATGCATTTCCTAAGTTCATGGAGGATAGAATCCTATTACAGAGGTCGGAATGTACCTGACTTAGTGTTTCTTCCCCTTGGAATTTGCCTATGGAAGGTGGAAGGAAGAAACCAGAAAGGGAAAGTTGAACAAGGAAAAAAATTTGTTTTCTGATTTTCGAGTTCCGTATTATGAAAGTGCGGAAGGAGAAAGGCAAAAATGCTGTTAAAAGTTCCTTCGCACATTGAGTTTTCGATTTCCATGTTCCAAAGTGCGGAAGGCTAAAATGTCATTAAAATTTCCTTTGCACATTGAGTTTTTGATTTTTGAGTTTCGAAATGTAGATGGTGGACAGGGATGATTTTAAGGAACCATACTTATTTAAAAGTGTATAAATGTTGGCGAATATTGCCAATTCTTAAAACACCAGCTATAAAATGATTTGCGATATTTTTCAAAAAATATTTTAATTTCCAAGGATTTTATATTGTTTATATAATAATTTGACGATTGTTAGGGTAAAAAAAATTTTCCCCATCAAAATTGGGTGAAACAGGGCTTCAAAAAATGCAAAATAGTGAATCTTTTTTGGGATAAAAACATGGATAAATAGCCCACTGGGCTAAAATTCGCCCCTAAAATTATCCCTGATGGTGGAAAGAGAAATTGCAGAAGGAAGAAGGCAGAAAGGCCATTAAAATTTCATTCACACATTGAGTTCTGATTTTTGAGTTCCGAAGTACAGATGGAGAAAAGCAGAAGTGCAGAAGGAGAAAGGCGGAAGGGCTGTTAGATGCTCCTGTTACACATTATGTTTCTAATTTCTGACTTTTGAGGTCGGAAGGGCAGAAAATGGAGTGTAGAACATGGACTGTGGAAAGACAGGTCCAGTGCAAAAATGTTCATTTTGGTCACAAAAGGGATCTGTTAAGGGCAGAACGACTGTTACTGTAATGTATAGGGGATATTAAACTTGAGAGCAAAGTTGGAAGAGTGATTTAACGCCCATTCCCAGTGTTTATTAGAGGAACAAAGAGGTTCTTTAAGAAAAAATGTTAATTTATCCGCATTATTGGGTATGGGGATGTTACACCATATTTTTTCAAAATTGTATTGGAAAAATATTTCTACTCCGACTCAAATTGTCAAATTTTAGACTATGTGCTTTTAAATATTAGAAATTGATGTCCTTAACATAACCTCCCATTTACTTAAACTCACATAGATTCCTTCACCATGAACGGGTTTGCAAATAACAAGAACATATTTTTGGTAGGCATAGTTTCTGCTACTCTTTGTAGTCATATGGTGGGTACTTCCCCTATAATCATTAATCGCAAAAAACACCACAAATGTAATATACAATCAAAATTGATTGTATTTTCCATATGCACTGAGATTATCTCGATTCTTGATTCATTGCATCCAACGGTTAAGGAGCAGAGTCAATAGTTGACTCTTCTCCTTCCTCGTTGGATGGATGGAATCAACAATTGGGATAAGGATAACTGTTAAGATGTCACTAGAATGAGTAGACATAATCTTTGAATCTAGTAAATGGGAATTCTAGGAATTCATAAATGTATTATGGAGCTTGTTATTCTATTGTATACGTTTGTCAGGAAACCGATTCTCTTTGAATGTTTCAATGTTGAAAACAGTTTGACAGCACAACCTGTTGGTAATCTGCGAAAGATGAATAGAAGATATACAAAATACCTTTCCCTCGTGTACAAAATAACTTTATACAAAATATATTTTACTTATTCCTTAGTATCCAATATTTTCCCCCTTTTCTTGTTGACAAGAAGCCTTAAATTCATGCAACTAGCGGTTTCACTTGTCATCTCAATCATTTCACAAGTTCAAAGAAATGTGATGACATAGTAGAACTAGTTTCAAGAAGAGGAATTTCTCATTTTGAAGTAGTAACACGCAATTACAAATAAAAAAAACTCCAAACTATGAATCATGTTAATAATTTTACATTTAAAATAAATTCATATGGATGCAACTGTGTTATAGGATGCAATCTCTCTGGTCCACATCACATCCATTAATTCATTCATTAGTTGAGTAGTTGTGTACTTAGTTGATTTAATCAATAAAGGTTTTATAAGCTACCCCATTGTATTTGGTGTTCCATGGTAATGACCCTTGGTTTAGTGTTTCTCGTTAGTCATGCAATGCTATATATACTTCAAAGTAACAACGAGAAGGAAATCAATCTTCCCACATCTGTTCTATCCTTTTTTATTCTCTATTGTGCTAATGTTATCACGGTATAAAGAGCAAATCTTATCCAAGTCACATAAGTCTATTCCGACAATCATTTTCACAAAGTGGAAATCACACAAATATCATATTGGAGAATATTGAATATTGAAGATGGAGCTACCAAAAGAGATGATGGAGCTACTAAAAGAAGTTAAAGAAGTCTAAAAAAAGTTGGACAAAAGGAATGAGAGATGCATCTTCACTGGTTACAATGAACATCACAAGGCTATAAGTGGTATAACCTGTCACCAAAAAGGTTGTGGTGAGTAGAGATATCAATTTCCTTGAATACAAATGCGAGAGTGATCCTTAAAATGATTCAACAGATATTCAGTGGAAGGATAGTTCAAATTTCACAAATCTCATGATTTAGTGTTCGATTTTAATACAAGAACAATTAATTTTATGAATTATTTTACCATAGAAAGTGGGATAAATTGTTGTAGAGTAGATATATATGTCATAATATTTAATCAAATTAAATAATTGTAATTTTATTTTTTAATAATAATAATTGTTATTATTATTAATTTTAAGAAAATTTAGAGTTATGTTTAAAATTTGGAAAATCCAAATTTAAGAACTAATTTAATCTAAAGATAAATTTATAAATATTATAACCTCAAAGTACACAATAAATTATTAATTATTAAAATGAATGAAAAAAATGGGATGGTTGGATATTTTAGTTAAGAGAAATAGAACTGAAAATAAATCTTTCATATTTGAGTTGGGTGAACTATAATTGAGGATTCATTAGAGAGTCCAAAGTTATGACCTCGGGCTCTATTATGGATATATTGGTGTCTGTATTTACATCAAAGTCATGGTCAGGAGGCAGTTTAACGAGTTGTATGTGTTTGGGATTCGAATCCACTGAAAGTCGCATGGAATGCCTAAATATTGTAATCCTCGCATTCCACAAAAGCACCGTCGTTCTAGGCATCATTAGATTAACTGTAAATGAAAATGTAAATGTAAATCAAATGAGAGGACATGATATATATATAATGTAGCAAGTTCTCTGGATCATAACAAATTTGCAATTAAGTAAATGTTATTTACCTTGGGATTCTCTAGCAATAAATAGGATGGCAGTGGTGTCATATCCCATGAGGCATTAAGCTACAAAAATCTGAGTGGCAGTGGGAATGGGAGTAGAGGTGAGAAATTTAATGGTGAGAGTGTGGCCCATGGTTCCTAGCCGGAGCTCATTAACCTTGCAGTTATAAATGGGTTCCTCCAACTTCAAGATATAAATGGGTGATGCTTCTTATTGATAATCGGAAGCATCGATTCCTATAAAAATGTCTATAATAGGCATAGATCCTATTGTATGAGTGGATTACAATTGGAAAATTTCCCATTTTACTTCATAATCTTCTATAATCACTTTAGTTTCCTATATACTAGCATAGATCCTTCTTAACTTCGAATTTATCAAGCATCAATAAGGATTAGATCCTTGATGTGTAAACATTTCCTCAATTTTTGCATTCTACGAAAGGTTTTTACCATAAAAAAATTTATTTTTATTATAGAACCTAGTATTCAAGTCGAGAAGTTTTAGTAGTTAACCTAATCCTACAAAATTGCATAGTATCATACTGGGGAAAATATTATTTCCTAAGATCACTGCAGAAGAAACGCAACAAGTGACGAAGCCATGAGCGAGAGGTTCCCATAGTTGGAATTCATTTTCACAATCCCAACAAAGTCGACGGTTCATTGGTCTGGTCCATGGTCATCATTTTACGGTGAGTTGCAATTAGTCTCCTTAAGTCTTTTAAGGACACTTGGTGAATTTGTAGTTAGGGAATAAGAACCCAACCAATCATCATGATTGATTTCCATGAGATATTTCATCTATGTTCGGGAATGGTTCGACATTGGAACACCTCCCATGGTCCCAAGGTCAAATATTTTCAACACTTGACCTAAATTTGCAAAATTGCATAGCCTCTTACTGAGGAAAACCTTAGTTCCTGAGATTACTACATAAAAAACCAGCCATGCATCAAAATTGAGTTCCATGAGTTGTTGCATGTGTATGTATGTCAATACTACATATTCATGTGTCATAGTTTATAAAAGTGTCTACAAAGAGGAAGAGAATTAGAATGGAACTTGTGTATATCAATACTACATACGTGTGGAACCTTCTGTCAAATCTAGGTAGAGGTGATAAGTGTTGTTGTCATATTTTTTTTGCTAGATCCAAGTAATAATCCTAAATATAGAATTAAATTTAAATATGATGTGTTCCATGCATGTAAAAAATAATTCAAGAGGGGTAGGAATGATGTGAGTGTTGTATGATATCTACTACTGCTACACTATAAGCATTTAAAAGGGATCACTAAAGTTATGATGATTAAAGTGTTTATGATAGATAGTGTGTGTGTGGGTCTCATAGCTTGCACTAGGGTTTCAAGGACTATAATCAAAAAATGGAACTCTTCAATAGAGCTACATGTAAAAAGCATGTTAGATTTGTATTCCTCCTCATGAGATATCTGGTTAATATTTTGTGTTATAGGTTCAACAAAGTCATCAACCACCAACATGAGATTAATGTTTTTTTCATTTACCTTGAAAATGTGATACTTCCTCCTTCTTGATGAACTAGTAATTGCATGAGTTTATGAGACTCAACAAAACGAGAGATACCAATCGTATATGTTGAAAAAACCATGATATAACAACATAATTTAATTGATCTATGCAATTTCATCTATCATCCATATAAATACTTGAAAAAAATTACAAATTCCTAAGCATGTCCTGGTGGTGTCTAAAGACACTGGGTTCTTATTTTCTCCTTCATGTGTGTTATCTCTAGATTCCTTATAGAATATTGGAATGTAGAAGGATTGTATAGTTAGTATCATAATACATCAAATAGAAAATAAAAAATTACATAAATAACATAATTAAACTTCCATTAGAAATAAATCAATGAAAATAACTCTTAAATTGCATACATTGTTTATCAAGATACTCCAACATGTCAACATGTCGGGCCTTTAGATTCAACTGTGCCTCTTTCTCCTTCATTAAAAACTATACTTGAAGTGCCCCTTATTTTTCTTCTTGGCACTGTCTCCACCAAGTTTAAATTCCCACAAATAAGTTGATGGGTGTTGAGGAGGTGATTAGCCATGCAAATAAAAATGTTGTGCATTAATTGTTATTGATGGAGGAATACAACACCTATTCCAACCCTCAAATTTGGTCATCCACGTTAAAAATAATCCACACATTTTTTTAGGAGGGATTTATATCCCACTCAATAGTAAATCAGAAAATTTGGACAGAATGATTAATATTGACTCTTTTCCATCTTTAATTTTTTGTAAAATATTATATAATTTAGATACCATACCTCTCAAGAAAAGTTTGGGTTGGTTTTATTGTTTTCTTTTGTTTAATAAATAAGATTAGATTTTAATTTTTTTAATTAAATTATTCAACGACAAACATTCACTTATTTATTATTATTATAGATCCATATTAATTTCGAATTTATGAAGCATTGAGAGGGATGAATGAAATGGAGATGAAAATATCTCTGTATTTAAAATATTGCAAGAATAATGGATCTACTTTATTGTGATTTTCTATACATATATACATACATATAGATATATAGATAACACCCCATTATCCCACATCATAAATTTAATAATGTGGGTTGATATTTTACATTATTTTTATTTTTGTACAATATTATATTGGGCTAGCATCAATTTTTTTCAAGCAGAAAAAAAATTGTACTTCTGTTATTCATAGTGAATCAAAAAGTACATCATTGAGTTATCCTGTCCCTCGAAAAACCAAAATTACACTTGACCAAATGACTTCATACGACAAACATAAGGATTTATTAGACCGTAACAATAAAGTGCTATGTATCTATGTTGTAAATATATCTATAACAAAAGGTCAATTTGAAAAACATATATTAGATCTATTCTGGGATGGGGCTAGTACTCACATGACATAGGGTACTGGGTTGCAATTATGTTTTCCACCACTATACCCCTAGGTGCAATCACCGATTCCACCACAATGGAGTATATGTTATCTAAGATTTGAACTGGTGACCTTTGTTTCAAGGACTACACGTGCTTGTCGGCTGGTCTACACCTCGACAAGCAACTATAATTATATTTCTTCAATTTAATACATTATTTTATTTAATTTTAATTACAACCTTATATTTATTTTTTATGATCCCATATTATATTTAATTTGTTTATACTTTTTTGAGCTTGCATGTGTTACCTATGTAACACATCTCAACCTACCACCTAGGTTGTAATCATTAATGTACTAATACATTGGATCTACATTTTATGTTCATGTGTATGTTCTTGTGATGTACCTGGATGATATATATATTGATTTTTTAATTATGGATTTATTAGTTTGTGAACCTAAATGTATGAGAATAATGGATAAATAAGGGAATTCAATGGAAAGGAAGTACAAATCATAAAACCCATAATTGTTTACCGTTTGTAAACAAATAATATATGTCCCACCAAGAGAAGTCAACAACTAGTGTACAAGTTATTTTTTGTAGGGTCATTGAGGTCATAAGCATCCCAAGAGGTCATTGTCATTAAACCGAACAACATTATTGTGGCCTGATGTTGTTTGAGAATTTGCATAGAGAAAAATTTACAAAAAGATGAATTTGTAGATGATCAAAAGTTGTGTAATCCCAAGTGTTAATGTTCAACCAATGATTTAATATGACCTTGGAGTATATCCACTTGTATCTCGTGTTAATATTCTACCTATGAAATAAAATGCTCATACCTTATTTCCAGGACCACTTTTAAGTTAGAGTTGTTGCAGGAAAACTTTCAACACCAAGTCATTAGAGACTTCCTCTCTTATAAACTTTGTGTATTTTTCTTTATCCTTAAACCTAATAAGAGATTTGTTGATGGCTATCCCTATGGAACAATTTTGAAGAGATTTATAGTAAATTTGTAAAATTTCCAATCAAACAAAACCCAAGTGGCCTTGTAGAATTCACATGGAAATTAATCTAGGTTAAGGATCTCATTACTATCGATTTTGTGAATAGATCTAGTTAGTTCATTGAGATTCAAGGAAATCACACCTACTTTCCTTTTCTCATCTAAGTTCTCACGAGGTGCAGTATCAATGTATTATTTGGTGTCTTATTGTTGTTCCACTGGCATCCCTTCATATTAAAACACCATCATGTAGTGTTTCAGAAATTCATGTTCACTTTCTACTTGATCAGTTGAATGACCCATAGTTAACTTTAACAAAGAAATGGATTATAGTAGTCTCTTTTGTGACTAATTCTTTGAAGATTCATTTAGTAGGCTCATTGAACATTTTTATCCAGTGCAATGGAACATGCATATAAGCACCTATTTCTCAGTGGATATCATATACCTATAGAACGTAGCATAAATATGTAACTTGATCTTGCATATCTTCATGATATGTGTCCCATTATAGGTCTCTCCTAATCTGATAGAGATTATGGAATAAAGAATACTCGAAACCTTGCTATATTTTGGCTATTTTTTCCATAGCTTAGGAAGTAGAATTAACCCACTATAAGTAACCTTTCCAAAATCTCTACATGGCCAAGGATTGAGATTCCACACTATGCCAACACAAGCTAGGTAATGTGGGTTCTATGGTGGGATCCATTCATTATATAATGATTTATGGGAATACATACCATATATGCACCCAAATATCCAGAAAAAAAAATATGTGTTGGCGATAAAATAAAGTGGAAATACTATCCACATGCATTGATCAAAGCCTTGTTGACTCAAAAAAGGAGGATTTTCACTCTGACAGCAAGGCTTTGTTCGACTCTTGAAAATTTTCTTCACCCCTTTATGGAAATTAGACCATGTAAACCATATTTCAATGAAATATTGTCTTCGATATGGATTAAGGTCATATATCCCATGTTGAGCCTTTAGATTCAACTATACCTCTTTCTCCTTCATTAACAACTATACTTGAAGTGCCCCTTATTTTTCTTCTTTCCACAGTCTCCACCAAATTTAAATCCCCACAAATAAGTTGAGAGGTGTGGAGGAGGTCATTAGCCATGCAAATAAAAATGTTTCACATTCATTTTTATTGTTGGAGTCATACAACACCTATTCGAGCCCTAAAATTTGCTCATCGATGTTGAAAATAATCCACACAATTTTCTAGGAGGGATCTATATCCCACTCAATAAAAAATCAGAAAAAATGGAGAGAAATATTCATATTGACTCTTTTATCTATATCCCACTCAATAACAAATCAGGAAAAACTCTATCCCTAAGGGTAATCATTCATGGGGTAGTGTGAAGCATAAAACTCATCATTTTTACCTCTTGTAATCAAAGAGTATATATCCCACTAAGATAAGTCAAAAACTAGTGAATGGCATGCTTTCTTCCAAGGTCATTAAGGTCATATTCTAAGAGGTCATTGTCATTAAAGTACAATGAAATCATTATGGCTTAGTTGTCTAGGCACTATCATAAAGACAAATTTAGTAGAAGATTAATCAATATATCACAAGCTATAGAAGCTTGATTATGCAATATCACAAAGGATTGAGTATTGAGAGTTTAAGGAGTGCTCATAAAAATCCTCTACACCCAATCTCCCCAAACCTGTGAAGATGTCTATAAGAGGCATAGATCCTTTTGAATAAGTGGATTACAATTGGAAAATTTCCCATTTTACTACAAAATCTTCTATAACCACTTTAGTTTCCTATATAATAACATAGATCCTTCTTAACTTCAAATATATCAAGCATCGATAAGGATCAAATACCTGATGTGTAAACATTTCCTCAAATTTTTCATTCTACAAAAGGTTTTCACCCTAAAGAATTTAATCCCTCTCAACACTTATAAATGCAAAGTTGAGAAGGACCTCTAACTATTTATTTTATTATAGTGATCATTTTTTAATATTTTTATTATTATAGTTAGATTTTTATTTTTATTTTTCATGTTTACTAACATCATATTTAATTTGTCCAATTTAGTTTATTAACATTAGACATAGTTTTGAATGTACCTAATTACTCTCTATGCAGTAATCTGGAAATAACATATCAAATTCATTGAAGTTACAAGTTGCGAAGAGAAACTTAATACATATATTTCCTAATTTTCATGCTCCATATTGCTGGAAACTAAATGATTTTTTCCAAGACTCTTTAAAAGATATTTAATGTACCTATTTTATGGATCCAAGCATGGAATGATAAAATGTATTTCTAAGTTGTGGGAAGTTGTTTATAAATTAATAATAGACATAATCCCCTTTAATAACAGTCATCGCAAAATAATGTGAATTCAATTTTATTTGTTTTATCACTATGCAAGAAAGCTGTTTCCAAATGTATAAAAATAAATGGAGATGAAAATATCTCCATACTTAAAATTTTGCAATAGAAGATGAGTCTACATTCTTTGATGTGCATCCACCCACCATTAGACAGTAGCTCAGTTTTTTTTTTGTAAATAAAAGTATTTTATTACTGTCAAGTGCAAAGGTATAGAGACTCCAACAGCTTGGAAGCCAACAGAAGGCCCCGCTTAAAAACCATTATAGACCATTACATACCAAGTTTTTCCAAAATGAGGGAGATCCCCACCATGGAAGGGTTCAATCCCAACACCTAGACTCCTATCTCTGAGAACATCCTGACATACAACATCAAAAACTACCGACATAAACAAGGACGCAAAATTACAGCTCTTGGATCTGACACTCAGTATTATCAGGGAAAAAGACCGACATTGGGGATGCTCAGGCTCTGCATCAGTTTGACACCATGCAGCTGAGTCCCACCTTTATACTGCTCCAACCTTCGACCCCCAGACCACCTGCTGGGACCACCATCCCAGAACTTCTCCATCCCCAGATGGCAGAGAGAAATACCCAGATGAATGCCAATTTGGTCCACCTTGGGATGCATCAGCTGCTGATCGACACCCTGGTCGTGGAACTACTTGAGTATCTTCTTGATCTCCACATGGTGCTCCTTCCAGTCCTAAATAGGAATGGTGTCACCCTCAGCCTTAGCCACCGCTTCCTCCTTTGTATCCTCCACCTTGATAGCCGACTGGGTGACCATATTCATTATGACCCAGTATATCATTACCAGATGGTCATGAGCTGAAGCCTAAATTGTAGTGGATCCTGGGTCAACAACCCACTCCTCCACTTCCAGACTAACCTCCTCTGTTGGCATCTTCTTGACTTGCTTCCATAATTTTTTTTCCATCCTTTCCGTAGCTCTGTGAGACTCAAGAGGAATGCGATCCTTGAAAAAATCTGCCGCATCCTAGGCTTGGAGTTGAGCTCGAGTTGCTCTGCTCCTGCCCCTCTTGGCCTCCCTCTTCCCCTTTTCTCAGGCTGAGGTAGCAGTACTGACTTTGCAAGGCCTCCCAAAACCTCCCCAAGGAGGATCCATCACTCTGACCCCTTAGAAGTGCTTAACTAAAACTCTCTATATTTACCCCCAACTCTCCTTGTTTGCAGTAGTCTGCAAACCATAAAAATCTTGCCCCTTAATGTAGCCGACGAGTCCAAATTCCAGGCCATTATTAATAGGTTGAGAACCTTGCATCACCTTAACGGTCCTGTACCTGCCTTCGATCCTCCTACTCCTAAAATCATCCTTCTCCATACTTGGAATGAGTTGGGACCTCATACCTAATGTCATCTCCCAATCTCGTTCTCGCAGCAAACCGTCATGTCCTCCTTTTCAGGATGAGACTCGTACCCAAAATTCATGGAAGAAGGATTTGCTTGGATTAAAATGTGCCATCTTTTCATGATTATGCATGGAGAGGAGTGAGGACCAAAGATGGCACACTCCTAGCCTTGTTGTCATCATGATTATTCTCTGCTTCAACCTCCATCTGTCCATTCAGGCTGATGTCCTGCTAAGCCAACTGTTGGAATCATCGAACCCATTGAGCCGCCCAAAAATCCTCTAGCTATCCCATCCTTCTGAATACAATTTCCCTAACCCTGACATTTTCCAGCAAGTCAACCACTTGGTTAGCGCTCATGTGGACGTGGTGAAAAGGCACAACCGAGTGCATCAGAACCAAGCAATGGAGGGTCTCAAGCCTGCTCTCCAGGTGCTAACTCGATGACACCTTCTCTGTTTTTCATCCATTGGACAGCTGTTTCGCCATGTGGATGATGACATTCAAGTCTCCCTCCACCATAGCAGGGATTCACGCTTCCCTGAGCATCATCCTTCACCCCTGAACTAAGAATTCAATCTCTGTGGCATTGTTTGTGTCGAATCCTATCGAACCATGGAAAAATTGAAGAATTCCCCCCTCCACATTCTTGTACACACCTCCAAAACCCATAGCCCCAAGGTTACCTTTAGCTTCCCCATCAAAGTTCAGCTTGAAAATCATGCGCAGCATAACAAGGGTCCAGGATGGCTGGACACTCTACAGTTCTTATCTCTCTGACACATCTTGCTCAACAATCGTCTGGATAATCCCTGGCCCTCAGCAATTATCCTCTCCTGATCATTGAAATATTTGTCCTCCTCATTCCATTCCATGTCATGGACCATCTCAACAAGAATAAAGCTGAGCGTTTTCCATTTTTCTTCCAATGAGTGGTGTTTATCCCTAAATATTCAGCCATTCTGCTCCTTCCAAACGACCCAAAGGGCTTGGCCCGGGAAGTCCTGCCACAAAAAGAACAGAATGGGATTGCTGAAATATTTTGGGAGCCATTCTTTCATATTTTGGCTCGGGTCCCCTCTACATCTATTGCTTCTGCTAAAATCCTGAGCCCCCCTGTCCCAAAGATCCAATGTGAAAGGGCATGAGTCCATAAGATGGTTTGTGCTCTCTTCTTGGATTTTGCACATAAAACATTGAGATGGACCAAGGAGACCTCTGCACTTCAAATTTTCTTGATTTAGAATTCTTTAGTGGGTGAATAGCCAACAAAAAGATGCCACCTTTTTCCATGGGTTAGTTTTCCAAATTTCGGGCCATATGGGGTCTTCCTCCTCCTGTCTTCTTATTCTGATGCCGTAATATTCCTTTATGCTAAATGTACCTTTTGCAGATATCCCCATCGTAGAATATCCTCCTCAGTTCTATGAATAATGTAGCATTCCCAAAGTTCCATTTTGAGGGCATGTAGGTTCTTCTTAGATATCCTTTCATCCCCTTCCATATGGATATCCCATCATCTCTTGTCTTCGTGATTTCCCTTTTCCTAGTAGTGAAATACCTTTGACCTGCCTTCCATTATTTCCTTGGCATGAATATGCTAATATCTCGGATATTCCCCAAGCTTGGGGAGTTGATTCCATGAGCCGTCCTAGAAATTGGCTTCCTTCCCCTCCTTGATTTCCCAGAAATTGTGCTCCTGGACTAGTTTTCGTCCTGCAAGTGCCTTTGTCCAGATATGAGAACTTGGAGGGTCCTCATTGAACCTTATCAACTAGGACCTTGGAAGGTCACTAGCATATTTTACATGCCAAATCTTGTCCCATGTATCCTGCTTGTATTTGCACCATCTCCACCAAATTTGGCTCCTTGAACTTCCCCCATGATACCAGGATCATGCAGGCCCAGCCGACCTTTATCCTTGGGGGCACAAATTTTCTCCCAACTGACCAAAGAGAATTTCTCCTTAGCCTCTCTCCCTACCCATAAGAAGTATCATTGGTTACTCCTTATCTCCTCAATGATGGCTTTGGGAGCCAACATAATTGAAAAGAGGTAAATTGGCATATCTTGAAGGACCAATTTCACCAGGATTAGACAACTAGGAAATTCCAGGGGTTTTAGAACCCAACTGGATAACCTGCCTTTAATTCGATCAATGAGATCCTGCTAAGAGGATTTTTTAATGATTCCTTTACCGAGAGGCACCCTCAAATACTTGGAGGGGAAGTTCCCTTTAGAGAATCCTATAATTTGAATGATATTGCGATGAGTTATGGGAGAAGTGTTTAGGAAAAAAACCTAAGATTTCGTTGCATTGACTGCAAGCCTTGAGGCCTTGGAAAAAGTTTTTAAGCTCTTCTTAAAGGCTTGGGATTCTTGGAATGAAGGGTGCCCCACCAACATCATGTCATCCACGAATTGCTGGTGAGTATGATTTTCCATTCCTTGGTGGAGCGATAGACCCCTAATTCCCCTCGCGCTTACTTGGGACTGGATAAGCCTACCCATTCCTTCAGCCATAAGGACAAAGATGAATGGAGATAACAGATCCCCCTATCTAATCACACAAGAAAGGGAAAATAACTTTGTCGGGTACCCATTGAGCATAATTGAGAAAAAAGGGGTGGTGACTAGAGCCATGACCCACTCCACCCATGCCTAATTAAAACCATATTCCTCCAACATCCTTTCCAAGAAATGCCAGCTAAGTTTGTCATAGGCCTTTGCTATGTCAATCTTGATGAGGATTCTCGGTTGCTGAGTCTATTTCAAGGAATGGACAGTCTCGTGAAATGCAATGATACCATCCATGATCTGTTTTCCCTCTACAAATCCCGACTGCTCAGGACTAATCAGACCCGAGAGAAGGGGTTTTAGGAGATTTGCTACCTCCTTCGAAATGATCTTGTAGATTACATTACAAAGAGAAATGGGCCGAAATTTATCTGGGGAATCAGCACCCTCTCCCTTTGGAATCAGAGATAGGAAAGTGGCATTGAAGGCCTTCAAAACTCCATGCTTGCATCTTGATTCTTCAACGATTTCCCAGAATTCCTCCTTGATCATATCCCAAAAGAAATGAAAAAAATTGGATGTAAATCCATCCGGCCCGTGTGCCTTTCCTTAGGCCATATGGTGCATAGCTTCTTTGACTTTCTGCATGGATATGGGGTTGTTTAGTGTTTCATTATCCTCCCTAGTCACCTTCCTGGGGATGAGACCAGTGATCCGAGTATTGTCCTGATCCCTATTATTATTGTCCTGATTCATGATCCCCTTGAAATAGTTTGTGAGTTCCTCCTCAACCTCTCTTCTAGTCTCCACCTGAGACCCAACAGCTTTCTTGATTTTATGGATCTTCGAGCCTAGTCTATTGTGAACCATCAAGTTGTGAAATAACTTGGTGTTTTTTTCCCCCTCCTAAAGCCATTTGACTTGAGATTTTTATTTCCAAAAAATCTCTTCTTGTCTTTCTCTGGCATCAAGTTGAGATAGGAGGTATTTCTCCTTTTCCTTCAGCTATGTATTCCATCCTAATTCCATTACCTCTTGTTGGATTTTATCAATGTCATGTATCAGCCTTTTCTTGTCTTCAAAGATATTTCCAAAGTCTTCCTTGTTCCACGTGCAGATCTTGGCCTTTAAAGCCTTGAGCTTTTGTTGAAAATTGTGCATTCTGGTCCCCCCCATGTGGTCCAATTCATGCCACCACTATTCCACAAGGCTCTTAAAGTCCTTGTGCTCTAGCCAGAACTATTCAAATCTGAAGGTTTTTCTTAGGTTAGTGTTAGATCTGTCCTGTTCCGGACTGATTGGCCAATGATCCTACCCAACAGCTGGAAGAACACTCATCATGATGTCCCCAACCCCCATGAAAATGTTTTCTGTCACGAAAAATATGTCAAGTCCGGAGGAAACCAGGTGATCCCCACCTCTCCTGCTATTCCACGTATACCAGCCATCCCCCATCTCCATATTCTCCATGGGACCAAGTGTCAGGATCTCCCTAAACTCCTCCTGGTATTTGTCCTTCCCCCCTTTCTTTTCCTAAGGGAAGTGATTAGGTTGAAGTATCCACCCATGATCCAGGTCCCTTCCTGGACATGATTTCTCAGCCATCTCAAGTGATGGATGAATACCTTCTTTTGGGGGAAAGCGCTAAGCCCATAAATGTTAACCAGGGTCCCCAAACCCCCAGAGTCTAAAAATTTGAAGGCTGGATTTAAGGAGAAGTGGTTGGCCCTCCACTCCGAGATATCTATCAATATTGGGTCCCATAGGATCGCTATTCCCCCCCCCCAATACCGGTCGCATCAGTCGCAATTACTCTGCTACCATTCCAAATCTTTGGTCCTATTCTCAGCATTGTCTCAAAACTACACTTAGTTTCCTAAAGAAATAAAACGTCTGGTTTTTCCATCCTGACCTTCCTACCTAATGTTTTTATTTTCCTCGGGTGGTTACACCCCCTAATATTCTAGGAGATTATCTTCACTGGGTAACCTTACTTACCTCAGAAAAAGGCCTCCCTGATTGTCGGGTACTGCCCTGATTTGTTTAACTTGACTCCAATTGCCGCAATCCTATGCTTGTTTATTTTTCGGCCTCGTTTCTGATCCTCCTCTAGGGTATTCCTCTTGCTCCCCTTTTGTGGGTCTGTGCTAATCCTTAGATCATGATATTCCTTGGATTTGATGATGGCCTACTGGAGGAGGGAAACTTGTTCCTAGGACACATACCCATTCCCTGCTTTTTCACACTCCTTTTCTATCGCATCCAGATCCAGTTCGCCTAAATCCATGTCTTCCACCTCGTCCTCCTCCATTGACTCTATCTGATTGATTTCAATTGATCTGATCATGATCAACTTAGTCTCTGTCTCCTCTTTTTCCACTCTTTGGCCAATTCCTTCATCCCCCTCTTTCTCCAGGATATGAAAGGGGTTGGAACATGCTGGAGCTCTATTTACCACCTTATTTCTTGTTTTTTGTCCCTCGCTATTCCTTCCCTGCTTTTTTCTCTTGAATTGCGTGAATCCATCATTGACCTGCTTCTCTTCCCCACTTTTGTTTGAGGTTGGATTCTCCTTCCCCCCCTTCATGCAGTTTCTCCCAAAATGGCGATACTCATAGCATATTCTACAGCGAAAAGGGCATAATTTATCTGGTGGATCCACTCCTCGTCATCCCAGTTCAGGATCACTGCCTCCGGGAGATCCTTTGATATATCCATGTAGACATAGATTCTTTCATAGGTTGTATACCTTTGCTGGCTGGTCTGTTCTGCTACCTTCACAAATTCATCGATCAAGTTTCCAATGTCTTTCAAGATTTCTAGATCCCAAAACTCTTCAGGGAGGCCAATCAGTCTGACCCGGACCGGAGCGACCGTCAGATCTTCCGTTTCAGGGTTGAAATTCTCCTTCCAAGGGTGTAAAAATAGACAAGTAGAGAAGAATAAATATGGTCCCACTTCTATAATCTGATCCTCGTCCTCTACATTGAAGAAAATAATGGTAAAATTTTTTTTTCCCCCAGCTGGAGATCATAGTGCCCCTTGGGTTTCCAAGTCTCTTGAATCCAGCGGATCAAATCCTTCTCCTTCAGCCATACTCCCATGAATTTCCCGATGAGGTATTTTTATTTCCACTACTCTACTTTCTCGTTAATTAGTTCTAATCATATCTGAACAATAGGGATGATCTAAGCCCTTTAGAGGAAACCGCCCATCCATGGATTCCGTCCTCCTAGAATTCCACCACTCGTTCCCCCCTTAGTTCTCCCATTCTCGTCTTCCATGGAAAACTGGGCTGAGCCTCTGGCCATGACCAAATGCAGGGGGGGAAGCCATCCCAAGCCCTACGCAACACCTTGTTCACTCCTCCCGCGTGTGCCTTCTTCAAAACTCCCTGCGATCTCTGACAAGAAATATTTGGGTTCAAAGTGAGAGTTACCGACGGTAACTCAGCTTTGATAATGTGTTGATATTACATTAATTTTAATTTTGTAAAATATTATATAATTTAGCTACCATACCTCTCAAGAAAAGTTTGGGTTGGTTTTATTGTTTTCTTTTGTTTAATAAAGAAGATTAGATTTTATTTTTTAATATTAAATTATTCAATGGAAAACATTCACTTAATTATTATTATTATAGATCCATATTATTTTTGGAATTGTTAAGCATTGAGAGGGATGAATGAAATGGAGATGAAAATCTCTCCATACTTAAAATATTGAAATAAATAATGGATATACTTTCTTGTGATTTTCTATACATACATACATACATACATACATACATACATACATATAGATATATAAATAACACCCCATTATCCTGCAATGTAACTTTGATATTGTGGGTTGATATTTTACATTATTTTTAGTTTTGTACAATATTATACTAGGCCAACATATATCTCTTTCAAGTAGGAAAAAAGTGTACTTATTTTATTCATAGTGAATCAAAACGTAAATCATCGAGCTATCGAGTCCCTTGAGAAAACATAATCAGACTTGACTAAATGACTTCATACGACAAACATAAGGATTTATTAGACAATAGCAATAGAGTAATATGGATATGTGTTGTAAATATAACTATAACAACAAGCCAATTGGGATAAAATCTATTAGATCTATTGTGTAACTATATTTATATTTATTTTTTTGTAACTAGGGGAATCAAAAACTAGGATGGGGATACTACTCACATCATAGGGGTCTAGGGGTCCAATTTTTCCTGCTACCACTATACACCTAGGTGAAACCATCGATTCCACCATAATGGAGTATAGGTTATCCAAGATTTGAACCAGCGACCTCTATTTCAAGGCTTACACCGGCTTGTCGGCTAGTTTACACCCCAACGAGCAACTATATTTATATTTCTTCAGTTTAATATATTATTTTATTTTATTTTAGTTACAACATTATATTTATTTTTTATGATCCCATATATATATATATCCTTTTTTGATATTTCATGTTTTACACATGTAAAACATCTCAACTTACCACTTAGGTTGTACTCATTAATATACTACGGCATTGGATCTAAATTTTATGTTCATGTATATGTGCTTGTCATGTACCTGGATGATGTATATATTGTTTTTTTAATTATGGATGTCTTAGTTTTGTGTATTAGAATTTGAATGCCATTTAGATATTCAAGCAGATAGTTCTAATATTGTTTACAGTAAATGGAGAATTCAAAGATATAAACTAAACAAAACAAACCACACAGGAAACATATGAGTATTGCTCAGGAATTTATAGTATCATTCACAATATTAATATCTGGTGTTACAATAGTTTACACAAGAAAAGAATTCGAATCAATTAGGGATGGATTCTAATCTATCCACTAGATGTGACTGTATCTAACTGACCATCTAACTCATAGTGACTCAATCAATATTGGAGTCCAATAAATCAACTCCCAGATGTCCAACAACTCAATGAATTAGTGATAGCTATTTAACTCAGTGCAACTGAGTGTGGTAGGTGGGAAACGATTCCTACTCCACATGTAGCCATGCATTATCCGTGAAAATATTGCACTAGCTAAATGATTGTGAACTAACTGAAAGTAACTGGGGGGTAACTAATACTGACTAGTAGTAACTCCAACTAACTGAAGTAGGTTGATGTCAGGATTCCCGATGGATCCTAAAATGTAGGAATTGGTATAGGAGGTGCCCAAACTTATGCATGCACATGCATTAAGTGACATTTATCCTATAGCAGTATTCCCCACACTCTAGTGATCAGTACATGTGTCCCCATTAGGCCAAGTGGACCCAATTGTACTAGTGGACCCAAATAATTAATTAAGGTTCCTAAGTTAGGCTAAATTAATATAATAGACATTTAACTAAGGGAGGATTAACAATACTAACACCCCCCCCTGAATCCTAACTTGGACAACTATGGGCCCTGGTAACAAGACCATAGGTCACCCAAATACAATCTAAAAGATAGTAAAAAATTTTGCTTAATACAACCGAGGAAACATGGGAAACATCATGGGAAAACACCCCCTCAAAATAAGTAGTAAATATAAACTACAAGCTATCTGTAGAAGAAAGAAGATTCTTCCTTAGAAAAATAACTTGAGCAAAAAAAAAACACTGCTACAAATTTGCAGCTCTATGCAGTAGCATGGTCCATCAGTGGACCTCTCAATGTACTTCTAAACTGATGACTATGTTTGTCTCTTCTAGATAGTGAAGGTAGGGAATGATCAAGTTTCTGCTTCTGTGGACCATGTAGCTGATCATTCCCCATCATCAAGTATCACTGACCTAGAACTTTGTTGCACCATACTATAGAGAACCAATCTATGAGAGATAGTGCCACATGCTCATTCTGATACTAGGACCTTGTTCTTCTTCTATCTTACGGATCTCCAGCACAACTTCCAGCTGCATTAAGAATATTTTGAGCCCATATGGGTTTAGGCTTCTGATTAGGAATAGGTATTGGATCTGGATCTAGAATCTCTCGAGATTCAGTCTCAATAATAGGATCACGTTGAATGTGATCTTATTCATCTAAATATGAAACCTGTAGAACATCATCATCATAAAAAATAGCTGGAGAAATAGTTATACCTTCTTATGCTACTGGAGGAGTATTATGTAGATGATCTTCTTCAAACTGGACATTTCTTTCAATGAAGCATCTTCTGGTTGCAACCTCCATCAGGTTGTAAGCTTTTGCATCTTCTGCATATCCTAGCATAATGCATTCTCTACTTTGGTCTTGGAAGGCCTTCCTCTTATCAAGTGGTATTCTGGCCCAATATTTGGAACCAAAAACTTTCATATGAGAGGCATTGGGCTTATACCCATGCAGAGCTTCGAATGGAGTGACCCCAACCATTGAATTGTGGGGAACCCTATTCTGTAAATATGAAGCACAGTTTACTGCTTCAGCCCAAAGAGAAGGAGGTATATCTTTGGCATGGAGAATTCATGTTTCCATCTCTTTCAATGATCTTTTCTTCCTCTCAGCCACACCATTCTGTTGTTGTGTGTATGGAACTAACTGTTCCATTCGAATCCCCTCTGATTCAGATAAAATCTGGAAATCTCCTTTGATGTACTCTCCTCATTTATCAGATATTATTGAATTGATCTTCTTATTGAAACTATTCTCAACCATATCCTTAAAAACTTTAAAAGTCTCAAAAACTTCTGATTTTTGTTTCATGAAGTAGATCCAGCAGAGAATAATCATCAATAAAGGTGAGGAAGTACCTGCAACCATTAATGCAGTTTGTGGGAATAGGCCCCGCTACATCACTATTTATAAAATCAAGTGTAGAGGCAACTCTATGTTCCTTCCCAACATAAAACTTCTTTTATGGATGCCTACCTACCAAACAGGCAGCACATACTCCATCAGATGTTTGGATGGAGGTCAATCTTTCAACCATTTTATCATTGTGGAGTAGCTTCAAATATTTGAAATTGAGATGGCCAAATCTCTCATGCCAAATATTGTTGGTTTTGTTAGCATGAAAAAATAAATCTATACGAGGAGAAATAGGTAAGAAATGTGAGAACTCATAAGCTTTGGTAGAGTGATTTGCAATACCTTTCGCTACAAGTTTTCCAGTGGCTTTTTCTGTAATCTAAATTGTCTCTAAATCGAATGTAACTCTCTTGGGAGAGTCTATATGAGTCATCTGATAAACATATAACATGTTAGCAACAAGGGAGGGAACACATAAGACATTCTTGAACTCACCATGCTTCACTCTGACTGAGCCTCTTCCTTTTGCTTGAATCTGGGAATCATCTCCCATGTGAATGTCAGACACCTTTTATAGTGAGAAGGTAGAGAAGGATTATTTGGAAGCAACGATGTGGTTGGAAGCTCTAGAATCTATTATGTATGCCCAGGATGGAGAGATAGTTTCTTTCAAATCATGATACCTTCAAGTATATTCTGTCTGTGGTTCTTCATCAGGCTTCTTTTCTCTTGGGGAAGAAATGTTATGCTTCTTGAGAAGAGCTATCATTTCATCAAGTTCCTTCCTCATATAATGATCTTCAAGAGGGTACCCCTTTTCAAAATAGGGACATAAATTCTTTTCAAAATTCTTATTCTTAGATCTGGAGGCCCGTTCGGAAGTTTGTTGATTTTGTTTAGGGTTCGAATCAACTTATTTTTGGCTCCTTATTCTTTTATTTCCCCTTTGCTTGTTCTTTGGAAGAGTCATTAACTAGGAGAGATTGATCTTTGGAGGTCTTGATGACTCCCATTCTCATCAACTTGTCTTGCTCCTTGATTAAGGACTCAAAAAAAGAATCTAATGAAGGAACTTTCCAATCAGGAAAGCTATTCCACTTGGAATGAAATATGGAAATAAATACATAATACTCAGGTCCTAGTTTGTTGAGTATGGAAAGGAAATTTTGCCCATCCTTTCGCTCTATTCTGCACTATCTGCATTGAATTACCAGAGACTTGAATTTAGTAAATAATTGCTCAATAGTCTCGAAACTGCTAAGATGTAAATATACCAACTCATTCTCCAGAATGTGTCCCGAAATCTCATTTTTTTTGTTGAACAAGATATCAAGCTTCTCCCAGGATTCTCTAGGATTTTTCAATCCTTCTAGGTGGAAGAGGAGATCTATGGATATTTAAGTACATAAGTACCTGAATGCTTCATCACAACGGTTCAAAAAATTGTTCCTTTCAACTGGCTGATGAGGCTTAGGCACCCATCCATGTATGATCCTATGGTAGCCATGCTTACGCAAGGCCAGCTGCATATCAATCCTCCAATCAAGATAATTGGAAGTTGTGAGGATCCGTGGTTTAGGAGTTTGAGAACTCATAATTGCTCCAGCTGAAAGACTACAAAAAATTCACACAAGCTACGTAGCACCTTCCAATTGTTACTGCAAAACACACTAAAACATATGAACTGTTAGAATCATGCTTTTCCTCCCTACATGAACATGTTTTCAGGGTCCGTCATGCCCTCTCTGCTGCTCTGAATAATTCCATATCTAGAAAATCATCATAGGGGAATTATGTGGAAACCCAGCTGCTTCTAATATTCGATGGGGAGAAATAAGCATGAAACCTGCCTGAGAAGGGTATGATACCATATTAGAATTTGAATTCCATTTATATATTCAATAATATAGTTCTAATAATGTTTGCATAAAATGGAGAATGAAGATACACACTGAACAAAACAAACCACATAAGAAACAACGAGTATTGCTCAGGAATTTATAGTATCATTCACAATAATAATATCTGGTGTTACAATAGTCTACATAGGAAAGAAATTTGAATCAATTAGGATGGATTAGAATCTATCCACTAGATGTGACTGTATCTAACTGACCATCTAACTTCATGGTGACTCAATCAATATCATAGTCCAATAAATCAACTCCCAGATGTCCAACAACTCAATCAATCAGTGACAGTTAGTTAACTCAGTGCAACTGAGTGTGGTAGGTGGGAAAAGGCGCCTAATCCACATGCATCCATACATTATCCAAGCAAAGCTTGTGCTAGCTAACTGATTTTGAACTAACTAAAAGTAACTAGGGGCTAACTAAGGCTAACTAGTACTAACTCCAACTAACTGAAGTAGGTTGGTGTTGGGACTCCCAGTGGCTAAATAGGAATTGGTATAGGAGGCACCCAAACTAATGAATGCACATGCATTAAGTGGAATTTAACCTCTACTAGTGCCCCCCCACACTCTAGTGACTAGTACATGTGGCCCCATTAGACCAAGTGGACCCAATTGTACTAGTGGACCCAAATAATTAATTAAGGTTCCTAAGTTAGGCTAAATTGATCTAATAGACATTTGACCAAGGGGGGATTAATAATCCTAACATTGTGAACCTAAATCTATGTGAATAATGGATAAATATGGGAATTCAATGACTTGTGAACCTAAACGAATGTGATTAATGAATCAATAAGGGAATTCAATGGCAAGGTAGTGTAATGCATAAAACCCGCAATTGTTTACCTTTTGTAAACAAAGAATATGTTCCCCACCAAGAGAATTCAACAACTACTGGAAAAGTTATTTTTTGTAGAGTAATTAAGGTCATAACCATCCCAAGAGGTCATTTTCATTAAAACCTAACAACGTTATTGTGGCCCGATGTTGTTTGAGAATTGGCATAGAGAAAAATTTAGAAGAAGATGAATTAGTAGATGATCAAAAGTTGTGGAATCCCAAGTATGTAGAATCATAGCAGGTTTAAATATATAGATTCCAATGAGTCCTCTTTTAAATCCCCTACACCCAATCGGTTGACTCTCTGTTCATGTTTATAAAAGGAATGCATCCTTTTCTATGAGTGGATTATAGTTGGAAATTTCCTAGTTTATTGAAAAATGTTTTATAACCACCTTACATGTTTATAAACCAACATATATCAATGTTAACTCCATATCTATAAAGAGTTGAGAGGAATCAAATCATTGATGTGCAAATATTTACTAAATTTTTGTTGTTGTACAAAAGGTCTGCGCCTTAATGGATTGAATCCCTTTTGACACTTCCTAGATACACAGTTAAGATGGATCTCTTCTAGTTTATTTATTTATAATGGTATTTATTTATCTTTTTATTATTATGGCCGGTTTTTTTTCTCAACAATGATGTCACTTTTTTTGCAATTGCAATTATTAACAATATAGATAGTTCCAAATACACCTAATTAATATTTATAAAATAACCTTAATGTACCATATAAAATTCATTGACCAAAAAATATAAAGAGAAATATATATACCTATATTTCCTAATTGTGTCGCTCCATACTATAAGAATCAAATTGACTTTCTTGGGCGCTTTGGGGCTGCGGGCATTAGCAAAAGGTTGGACAGGTTCTTGCTTTTTGAGTCTCTCCTTCCATTCTTTTCTTACTATAGGACCTGGGCTACTCCATCTGATGTATCATATCACTACCCTATTTGTTTGGAATGGGGTCCAAAAAGCTGCGCTCCCTGCAGGCCTTTCAAATTTAATAGAGCTTCGTTGTTGGAGGAGGATTTCACACATTTGGTCCTTTCCTCCTAGAAGGCTCCTCTGAAATTGATTGATCACTGCCATATGGATGTACTCACCTACAAGTTGCGTAGACTTAAAGGCTCTGTGAAGGACTAGGAAAGCGCCAAGAATCTTGAAAGGAAGCAACAAATTCTGGATATAAATAATGGCATCTCAGAATTATTATTGGAGGACTCTGGTATTTTATTAGTACTTAATGCAAAAAAGTGGGAAACTCTTCAGGAAAAAAAGTGTAAATATTGGGCCCATGAGATCACCACTTAGAGGCTGAAGAGTAGGGTACTGTGGTTAAATGAGGGGGATGCAAATACGAGATTTTTTCACTCTTTTGCATCTGCCAGAAGCAATACAAATACCATTTGGTCTCTAAATGACCAGGAAGGGAACTCTGTATCGGAGGACAAGGCACTTAAGATACTTGGGAAAGATCACTTTAGTTACCTCTTCAGTGATGATAAGTCCTCTGATATTGCTGAACAACTGAATGTTGTCAGACTCTTCCCGCACATGACTACTGATGAAGATATTGATTGCTTTCTTCAGAAGTTGAAGCTGTGCTCAGGGGGTTTAAGAAGGATAAGAGTCTTGGGCCTGATGGGTGGCCTGTTGAGTTCTTTTTGGCCTTCTTTGATCTGGTGGGGGAGGATTTGATACTGGCTGTGGAACAAGCCAAATTACATGGTAAAGTCACAGGTGCCATAAATTCTACTTTTTTGACCCTGATACCTAAATGTGAAAAGCCATTGACTTTTGCTGATTTTCGTCCAATCTCCCTATGTAACCTGGTCTACAAGATTATTTCAATGATTGTTTCCATCATACTTAATCCTATATTAAACCATTCACTGTCAGCACATCAATTTGGTTTTCTCAAGGACAAACAGATTACTAAACCGGTTGGTATTACCCAGGAACTACTACACTTGATTAAGACTAAAAATTCAAATGTCTTGGTATTAAAACTGGACCTGGTTAAAGCTTTTGATAGAGCCAACTGGACCTTCATTAGATTGCTTCTCATTTAGATTGGTATCCCTCTTATGGGTGTCAATTGGATTATGGGTTGTGTCACGAGCTCCTTCTTTGCTGTATTGGTAAATGGGACACCCTCAGATTTATTCCCTGTCTCCAGGGGGCTACGTCAAGGTTGTCCATTATCTCCCCTCTTATTCATTTTGATTATGGAGGGCCTCAGTCGCATTATTATGGATGCACAACACAATGGATTGATTATGGGTTATTAGTACTCTCCTCATCTATCCTTAACGCACTTTTTTTTTTGTGGATGATGTTATTCTGATTGGGGTTGGCACTATTGAATAATGGAGCGCATATAAAGGTGCTCTTGATATATTTTGTAGGGTTTTTGGGATTTCTGTTAGCCCTATAAAGTCTTCTTTCCTCTATCAGATTGTGGATTCTGACATCAGGAGGAAAATAGTTGAACTGATCCTTTCAAGATGGACCCTATTACTGTGGGTTTCAAGTACTTGGGCTATCATCTTAAACCTTTGGGGTACCACACCTCAGATTGGAGATGGATGATCGAATTATTTGAAAGAAAAATACATAACTGGATTTACAGGTATCTTTCAATTGGTGGCAGAGTGGTACTCATTAAAGCTGTGCTAACTGGGTTGGCTGTATATTGGTTTGCATTGGCAAGATGTCCCAAATCCATACTAAATGCACTGTGCAAACTTATTTTTTCTTTTCTCTGGGGATCCTTTGAAGGACATCATCTTTCTCATCTAGTCAACTGGGAAACTCTTTCCCTACCTATTGAATTTGGTGGTTGGGATATCAAGAATCTTGAATGGTTTGGGATTTCTCTGAGACTTAAGAGTATGTGGAAACTACTTACTGGTACTGGGATCTGGAGCAAGATTATTGTCCATAAATACTTAAAGAACAGACCTCTTGAAGATTGGATTCGAGGTCAGACTTTTAGTATTGTTGGTACTTCATATTTTTGGAATGGGTTTATAAGGATATTTGAGTGGATTACCTGTCAGCTGGGATGGAAGGTGGGTAATGGATTAAAAATCAAAGTGGGAATTGACCCCATAGCTGGGCACAATTGGCAGTACTTCCTTTCAGAGGAGCTCAGAGAATATCTCATTGAACTGGGGATTACATATCTTGCACAGGCACAAAATATGGATGGTTGTGGTATGGATGGGACTGATTGGTACTCTGCCTCAGACCTGCTATTGGGGGGAGGATGGGCTCCTCAGTGGTCCTCCTATGCAAAAGGACCGTCACATGGGGGTATTAGGATTGGAAATTCTTAGGACAGGCTGTTATGGATGTTTGATGAGCAGATGGGTAAGGTGACTACAAAGAAAGCATATGAATTTATTGTCTCAAATCACAAAATTGTTCTGGAAAATGACATTATGATGAATATTTGGTACTTTAATATTCCCTTTAAGATTAAGTGTTTTGTGTGGCTCACCTGCATTAAGAAAATTAATACTTGGGACAATTTAAGCAATAAAGGACGGATCGGACCTAATAGGTGCAGTCTGTGTAAAGAGGAGGCTGAATCGGTTGAACACCTATTTGTTAGCTGTCGTTTTCTAAAGGAGGTGATCTGTGGACTCAACTGTATTTTTGATGTGAACATACTATGGAATGCCCCTACTTTTCTGGAAAATCTTTCTAATTGGGTATCAAATAAGGGTTTTTTACTGTATCTGCCCCTTTTCATTATTTGGAATATTTGGAAGGCAAGAAACCACTTATGTTTTGATAATCAGGAACCTATTTTGACTAGCCTATTACATATTATTTTTGATGAGATAAATACCTTTAAGCCTCTTCAAAAGCATAGGCATAGAATTAGGAACATTGGGAAGTCTCCTACTTCTGTGTTTCCTGTGATCTTTTTTGATGGTGCTGCTGCAAATAACATTGGTGGAGCGGGATTTTGTCTTTGGTTGAATGAACATCACCTTCTTGCTTTCAAACTCGGATGTGGCAGCTGCACAAATACTAGAGCAGAACTCTTAGCACTCTTGGCATCACTACGGGTTTCCAAGGATATTGGGTTTCCTTACCTACA
>LPNX010874177.1:13058-40558 GCA_001517045.1 Pseudotsuga menziesii | reverse complement strand
CCCTTCATTAAAAAGATAAAATTCAATATCGCATATGCGATATATGTTTTATAGAAAATGTAGGGTGGCGTTGTGTTGGCCACCTTTAACATATCAAAAGACATAATTCGTCTGAACCCATGCACAAAGAATTGTTGGACATGCAATTTTTTATCATTACTTACATAATTGCATAGTTTTGTACAGGTTTGGGTGGATTTCAATGGGGAATGTACGTAATAGAGGAAGAAAGTCAGCAAGGAAGGTGCTTACACCGGAAGAAGCAGAAAATAAGAAACAAAAAAAAGGGAAGATTCAAGAAATCGTCGGCATTCATTACATGAGCAAATAGTTCCCATTCCCCCTCAAGAGATACCTAACGTAGAGGCTAAGGAAGATAATGCAACATTAAAAGAAGCTGGTTATGCGGAAGTTGATATTATTCATCCATTAGTAGACGGACAATCTTGTGAATAGTTCAATAATTATGTTACTCCCGATGCAAATGTGAATCAGCAACAACCATGTTTGGTGGTTCAATCTCTTAATCGAAGTTGTGAGCCGGTAGTGGATGTAAACGTCACTCCAGCATTTCAAATGGCAATAAATTTTGCATCAAAACAAAAGAGAACTCCTAAACAAATACAAGTGGATGAGAGCAGATTGAATTCCATGGAAGGTAAGGTGGCTAAACGCACTATCCTTCGTCATTCTTCTCAAATAATGAAACAATATTTTGATAACAAATCTGAAGCCGGTAAATGCCAACTGTTTTTAGCTTTGCTTAAATCTAGAAATATGGAAACTATTAGAAGAAATTTAGGCATAACAACAATGAAGAATATGAAATCAAGTAATCACATTGTTAAATCTCTTGCTGCTGCATTCACATCAATTGGTAAAAAAACTTGTTCAAAAGACTGTAATGTGGCTCGTCGTGTATTGGATGAATCAATTGTATGTAGATCCACAAGACAACGTCGTTTACTTAAATGCACATCAGAAATTGTTCCTTTACATCCAAAGACTCTTAAAAAATATTCAGTAAGAAGAGACAACCTTGATGTAGAGGGACAAATGGAAACATTATGGGCATTTAGTGGTAGGTTTCCCCGCAAAGACATGAAGTTAGTCGAAGCAGTGAAGGGCCTAGTGCAAACGATTTGGCATGATAACACTAGGCCTTCTTCTAACACGAAGGATGTGTTAAAACATTGTAGGGGTTCTCATCACACTGAACCTCATGTTAAGCATTATCTTGACATGAAACAAACTCAACTGTTCGAGATGTTTAAAGTTGCCCATGTAGAGCTAAGGGTTGGGCAAATATCTTTTGAAAAATGCAAGCCTTGGTATGTTAGAATCAATACCATCCAGAACACTTGTTGTTGTAGATACCACATAGATTTTGACCTATATTACCATACATTTGCACATATACGTTGTTTTTTGCATCCTAACCATGTCTAGGAATGCTCAAGTACAGTACCGCCAATGTCATCCAGAGATTTCATCCATAGCCTCATGTGTCCGAGGCAAGATGGGTAGACATATTACTTAAAACAATGTGTAGACGATTCTTGCAACAATTGTGGTGGGCTATCCTTATGGTCTGATTGCATCCATGAAAGTGAAGATCAAGCATTCGGGAATGCAATTGTTGAGAAGCAGAACTATCAGTATGATACATATCAGCTAAATGATGGGAAAGAAAGCAGCAAGATTAAATTGGTGACTTCACAGGTAAATTCTTGAATACTGACAAATTAATATTCATGTGTACACACACATTTATTTATGTGGTTTATTGGCATATTAATATTCATGTACCAGGTTTGAGTATGTGATTTTATTCCAGAGTTTCATGGAAAGATCCAATAGTACATTCAACATGTCGATATGGCACGGTGGCAAGATGAGCAATTTAGAATATGCTGGGACACCTTCCCTCTCGGAACAATACTATCAATGGTTGACTTTGCTGAAAATTACACCCTACAACCACAAAATGAAATTCAAAGTCAATACTATCACTCAGAGCAAGTGAGCATAATGGTGCATATCACGTATCGACATGGGCAAGATAGCAGTGAAGAGAAACATGTGATACTGAAAGAAAGTCATTTCTACATAAGTGACGACCGGACCCATGACATCCATTACGTGCAACATTGCTTTAAATTATTCTATGACCACGTGATAGCTATGGATATACCATTTTATCGTCATTTCATTTGGTCAGATGGTTGTGCTGGACAGTTCAAGAATGCACGTGTATTTGAATGGTTGTGTTTGTTGCACCTAAGATACAAGGTGCCACATGTATGGAACTACTTTGAAACTGGTCATGGAAAAGGAGAGCACGATGGTGCCGGTGCATGCATTAAAACTTCCCTTTGAAGGGAAGAGATGAAGTTTACAGGTGCTCGCCTTTGAGACACTGCATCTATAGTCCAATGGTGTGCATCTGTCATGGGAGAACAAGCAACAAGGAAACACTTAGTGCAAAGAATATTCTGGGAGGTTACAAATGTGGACTGATCACAAACACCTTAGGTGAACAAAGTGCATGGAACTCGATAGTTTCATTCAATTAGAAGCTCAGACAACTTGGACAAGAATGAAGGCTTGCTTTTGTAGTTCCTGTAGCATCGGTGAATGGGATGATTGTGAGCATACTGATACCATTGATACATGGGATCAAGTGACACTCGGCACCAATTTCAACGGGGGCAATGAAATAGACCATTTGGAAGATGATTAGACACATATTTCTAGAGACTATGATCACATATCAGATATCATACAAGCAGGTAGATGAGTAGTACCTAAATAAGAAAATGTATTGATGTATTGTTTACTCGACCTTTGTATAATTTAATTTATGTAGAAATTAGAAATGCAAGACCTTATTTACAAAATGTATTGTTAACTCGACCTATTTCCTTTCACAGGTCAGATATATGCAGTGGTTTCCCCAAAAAATAATGAATGGGGTTCTGACTATTGGTTGGCACATTGCTTAGAGGGGAAACAAAACCTTCTAGAACCTGTTACAGATGATGAAAATATTGAATTCCCAACCGGCTCGATGGTTATAAAAGAGAAGTACTTGACACTTGCAGCACAACAGAAAAGGAAGGGTGGGTATGTTTATCAGGATTATAGACCAGGAGCTATTGTATACCACTTCGCCAACCTAGTAGTTGGTACAAACATCAATCTCCACAGACTTTCTCACAAAAATAGGTCACATGTACGATACTTGCTACCTCATATAGAGCACGAAAGATTGATGGACACTGTTAAGTCAGGAACTTGTTTCTACCTTTTTTATGTTTGCTTGTTATTTTTATTTTAGTTTGCTTATTTTCTTGAGTTTATTCTTTCACTTATTATAAAAATTTTGGTATTTAGTGAAATTTTTCGAGTGTTTTTTGCCTTTAGGTTCATTATTGTTTTTCCTTTGTTATCTTTTGAAGGGTTTCAAGGTCATTATGTTGAGTTAATACGTCACAAATATATTCCAAAAGCATAGTTTAGCACCTAACCTGCATTCAAAATGGAAAAAATAGTTAGAATAGCACCAAAAGTGATTTCAAATTATTTTGGTAGTGCAACTGCCAAAAATTAACACTGCGGCACTATAAGAAAATCGTTTTTTGCCAGAATGGTCATTTTTCAGTCCAATTTTTTGGGGATTTCGCTCCTAAAATGTTAAATAAATCATTAATCACGTTTGATATATGTTTTGCCAAGTTTTTTTCATGTAAACAGGCGTCAGTCTCATGTGAGGGAGATTCTGGCAACCGTTCTGCCAACTGGATGCAAATTTATGGCAAATGATGATAGTGAGCGAAATAAGGCAAGATTTTCGGGGAAGATGTTCTAAATTAAATATTATGGAGTTGGTGGAGTCGTTGGAACGAAGATATCTGCCAAAAAATTGGAGGTTGCTGTTATAGAGCAGAGTTGGGGTTTTCACAGTTACACAGGAAATTAGGGCTTTCTCTTCCTGCCACTTGGAAGTAAATTGGAGATCCGAAGGCACCTGTTCACTCAAGTTGGATAATCAGAAAGCTCAAGCAACGTTTTTAAATGACTACAGTGAGACATAAGGAAGTATTCCGCGATAACCTGTTGCTGGCTGCTAATTTGGGGCTTTCTCCGTAAAGTCTTTTCTGTCAAAATTGGTTAAGGGAAGAATTAAGGTATTCCTTTAAACAAAATTCTTGCTGAAGAGATACCTGTTTAAGTCGTTTTGACATGATTTGGCAAGTAGAAGGCTGAAAGTAGGAGTATATCGAATCATTACCTATTCAAAACCTATAAGGATAACAGGGTGAAGAGCCTTGCGTTTTATGGTGTCTAAACTTCACAAATGGGTCTGCTACTTGTACACAGTGCAACGAAGGAGCTGAATATCTGAGATTACATGAAGATCTAGTCTCATTGTGATGCTAAAACTACAGGAAGCATAAAGTAAATAGATTGGATATTGTTTTGTTTTATATATCTTCTCATCCAATTGACAAACAGTCCTTAGTTAATCTAAAGAGTGACAGCTGATATGAAGAAAAAATTGAAGGGAATTTCTAGAGACTTAGAATATACCAGCAGCATTTCATTTCAAATTGCAGCTATCCTAAAGCACAAACTGGTGCAAGAAAACATAAACAGTGCATGTGATTTTTCACTGGATGCCAAAGGTCGCAAAGATAGATCACAAGAAGTTTCTCCCATAGTAATAGCAGAGAAATTGGCTTCCAAGCTAGAAACATCTGATGGACTTTCTGGTTTCCTTATATGAGCTTGCAATGGGCATCTCACTTTCATGTATCTCAATGTATCAGAGGGTTCATTGCAGAGTTTTCATAGCGAAAATTATCCAGTCATGGAATGTGATCTTCATCTACTATCTTCAAAAAAAAAAACTGAAGGTAATTGTAAAAGAGACAAAGCTTTTGATAATAATGAAAGTCTTCAGCATTATGAAAAACATAAGTTGGAGATTCGTATGAGAAGATCAACATTTGATCCTGAAGAGTTTGCCTTGTACAAGAAGTATCAAATAAGGGTGCATAATGATAGACCAGACGAACTCCAGGAGAGTTCTTACAGAATATTTCTAGTGGAAACTCCACTCATTTTTTTTCCACTAGGGAATGACAACCCTGCACCTCCTTGTGGCTTTGGCTCATTTCACTGGCAGTACTTGATTGATGGGAAATTAATAGCCATTGGTGTGGTTGATATATTACCTAGAAGCTTCTCAAATGGATTCCTTTCCAGGTTGCAAAGCCAGTGCTTGATAAGGCAGCCCTTGTTTGTCTCTTTGATTTTTGTGGCCTCACCGAATTTATTTTAAACCTTGTCAATGATGAAATGCATGATTCATGCGGACAAGAGGATCATGAAATGGAGGATGATTTGGAATTCCGTGATGGAGAGTTACTTGAATTCCAAAGCTCAAGTAGCAATGAAAATACCATGGGTGTTGAGTATGGCATTGAAACACCTGCTGGGTATTTTGATATTGAAGATATCGATGGGGTTTTAATTCAAATTAAGAGTCAGTGGTTTAAATTTAAGGACTTAAAGGATGACAATGAACTTAAAGTGTATTCAGCTGACATTAAGGGTAAATATTCATTGTTTACAGAAAAGAAAGAGCAGCCTATGCAACACTTGACACCAGCAAAAGTTTCCAGTGAAAATAAAGTTGCTATCACCAAAGAAATTACTGTACAGGAAGAAGAGATTCAGACCCAGCAAAGGAGTCTCATGACTATCCTGTCAGATGATGAGGGATATTTGTTAGAGGAGGGCCAATCCATTGTTAAAACTGAAGTTAAGGTTGAAACATGTAGAGAATATTCTACTTTGGAAAACAAGAAGGTCAGACCTTTGAGAAAGAAGAACAGAGTTGAAGTTGTGGAGTTTGCTACAGTAAAGCGTCAAAGAAGAAATTTGAGGATGATAGGAGAATTAGCACCATCTTGGAGGCCTAAAACCAGGCCAACAAATAAGTTAAAGTTAAATTTGAAGAAGCTGCTTAACCCTAGATTGGATAGCAAAGAAGTGATTGTCCTGGATGATGTTTCCTTAGAAGAAAAACCAGAAATTGACAAGGTTAGCAGTATAAAGAGTAAAGAAACAGTTATAAAAGCTCCATATTTTTATCTTGTAAAAGACAAAGAATCCATCATATTCAGTGGAAGATTCAAATATCAGCCAGACTAAATTATCTACAGTTTTTTTTGAACTGAGAGATGAATTGTTGAGACAACACCAGGAGGAAGAAACTGAGGTTCCTTATGTTGAAGTTCAGTCATTGAAAGATTAAGCTATACCTAAGGAGACAATTTATACAGACCTGTTAGATGAGTATGCAGACATTTTCAAGAAACTTAATATACCTTGGATGCCCAGTGAAACGCACATATCACTGAGAATTCTGCTCAGTTTTTCCTGTTTTGGGTTATTGAAGTAAATTGCCGACCACAAGCTAAGGGAGAGGAATTTTTGAAAAAAAAAAGAGGTTTTTTTTCATACGATACCCATATACAAAAACCTCTCTCATTTTTGCAACAGCTATCAATGTTTGAAATATTCAGTTTAATTTTTGCAGCCTATTTTTCAGGGATGTTTAATATTTAATATTTTCCTGTTTTAGACGTCATTTTGAGGGGAATATTTTGATTGATTGGAGATTAATTTTTAAAAACCAAGAGAGTTTTTTGTCCATCATGGACACATTTACAAAAACCTCTCTCATTTTTTACACAGGTGTCACCAATTGAGAAATATGGAAGCTTATTTGACACCTATTTTCCAGAAATTCGCCATATTTGCCAGGAATCCGATTTGCTATTTTTAGTCAATTAAGTTGAGTTAGTTAGTTAATGTAACTGCTGGGTAGTTTCAATTTCGACCTAATGAAGGGGAGATACAACTACTTCTTTGTAATTATAAAAGAGGGACAAAGGGACTAAAGAAGGGTTCAATTTTTTGGGAGAACTTCAGGAGGTCTTCAGACTTATTTGTGAGCTAAGTATTATGATTCTTGTATGTATTTGATGGCAAAATTATGAAATATATGACACTTTTTACCCTTCATTTTCTGTGTTGGCTTCATTGTTCAGCTTGTTTAGTTTCTTAACTGATAAATTCATTGCTGGTCTATCTTTGTATGTTGGTGATACTTTTCTTTTATGAATGAACTTCAATATGTGTTCTGTTGGATCTTGTTGATTATATTATGCATCTTTGTCATTAATTGCTTATGATTTAGTCCTTGTTTAGATCATGGGTGTATTCCCTATTGTTCACCTGATTTACAACCAAGAAACATTGCAGAAACCCTAAACCTAGTTTGTTTTATTGAGTTTTATTTGAGATTGTGTTGGCTTGTTTCTTTGGCCTTGGAAACAATTTCTGGCACAAACATCTTTGGCGCCATTGCCGGGGACAAAGTTGAAGACATATTTTCCCTGGGATACTTATCAGTTTTACTGGTTTTAAGAGGTGAACTTAAACCAGCACATTTTTAAGGCTATTTTTCACCAAATTTGACATAGTGGCTACTAGAAGAATTAGAAGGTTTCAGTTATCCCTAGCTTTATATAGCCTTGATTAATTTGAACTACTGTCACCCCTTTCTCTTCCCGAGGAGAAAAAAAACAAAAAAACAAAATCTGTCTTGACAAATTGATTGGCGACTCCACTATTTCAAGATACAGAGGCTGATGTCCATGGAAGCTATTCTGGCTCGAAGGTTTCCACCTTTCAATTTTTCTGATATTCCGAGTTTTCCAAATCCGAGACCTACTATGGATGTTTGGGGAGATTGTCTTCCATGGTTTAGAGAAAGCAAAGAGGATAATCCGTCAGATCACCTCATCAAATTTCATCAATGTATGGTCCAATTAAATATCCAGCATGAAGATGTTCATGTATTCACTTGATCAAGATGCACGAGATTGGTATTTTTCTCTTCCCGCTGCTAGCATCTCCTCACTGAAAGAATTCCACACATGTTTTCAGAAACATTGTAAGTATCTGTTCTCAGCTGAACTCTTTTTAAAAGATTGTGTGAGCAGGATGATGTTTATAATACAATTTCTGATTTAAAAAATCATGATGATGAGTACAATCAAGGGTTCAAAACATGTCATGAAGAAGTTGAAGTTTCAGAATTTGTTGAAGATGACAAGGTAACATTTTCAGATATTGTTGTCAAGGAAGAATGCCATGATCATTACGATAATCAAGTTGTTGTTTTAGGTTAGTTTGAGGATTATCCAAGTGATGAGATCAGTAGAGATAGTTTGGAACATTCTCATAATGATTTCAACAGCCTTAATAACCATTTGAATATTAATCCTTTTGAAGATCAATCTCTAGTTCAAGAAACTTTTGAAAATCATTATTGTGTTAAAGATCAGCTTTGTATTGAAGGAAAAGATGAACCTTTAGCATCATCATTCGAAATTTCTCAGAATGCTCCTTGTTATGATGAAGAGATTAGGGTTCCAAGACAAGAATTCTGTGATGAATTAGTTTCTAATCCTTTTGGTTTTGATACTAAAATCGATGAAGGCCAGGCTTTTCACATTTTTTCAGAAGTTGCTTATATTCATGGTTATGATAAATCTGCTGTTCAAATTCATATTGAAGATGCTCTAATTTTTAATAAATATGATGATGAAATTGAAAAGAAAGACCCAGAAATCTGCGAGGTGTGTGATATGTCACAATCTGATCAACAGACTCAAGAATGCATTTAGTCTATTATCCTTGAACAGCAAAAGCCAATGCCTAATAGTCATTCATTTGAAGACAGTGTGGAAAAAGAGGTTCAGCTTATTGACATTATTAATGATACTATCCAAAAAAATCCGGAGCAAATTCAGGCTGATCCTGATGTTTTTTCTCGACAATGCCTGATTGATATTCATGGAACAAAATATTCTTATGGACAGCTTGTCTTTTTCATAGAGCAGGAGGAGGTAACTTATGGAAGTTTTTATGATCCAGTAGTAGATTATTTAGAGTCAATACTAGGTTATAAATCTGTTATTTCAGAGACACTATTTGATGAAAGTGGGTATAAGTTGTTAAATCTCTTCTCTTCATGTTTTCCAATATTTCTGATTATATATATATTTGCAGTTGGAAACAAATTTTGGTGGGTTGATCAAATTTTTTCTTGGTTACATTGGAAATGGGATTTCAATTTGATTCAGTAGATGGAAGATTCCTCACGAAAGAGATTTGTTTTCATTGTATATATCTGTGTGTGAAGGATTGAATAAAGACTCCATAGCCCAATGGATGTTTTGCAAAAAAGCAGGCAGTTTTGGTTACAGAAGGCACTGGTCTACAGGTTCTTGAAGCCTCACAGGGAGGACTTCATCCCGCAGCTTGAGCCATATGTTAAGTCAGGAACTTGTTTCTACCTTTTTTATGTTTGCTTGTTATTTTTATTTTAGTTTGCTTATTTTCTTGAGTTTATCCTTTCACTTATTATAAAAAATTTGGTATTTAGTGAAATTTTTCGAGTGTTTTTTGCCTTTAGGTTCATTATTGTGTTTCCTTTGTTAGTTTTTGAAGGGTTTCAAGGTCATTATGTTGAATTAATACGCCACAAATATATTCCAAAAGCATAGTTTAGCACCTAACCTGTATTCAAAATGGAAAAAACAGTTAGAATAACACGAAAAGTGATTTCAAATTATTCTGGTAGCGCAACTGCCAAAAATTAACACTACGGCGCTACAAGAAAATCGTTTTTTGCCAGAATGGTCATTTTTCAGTCTGATTTTTTGGGGATTTCGCTCCTAAAATGTTAAACAAATCATTGTTCACGTTTGATATATGTTTTGCCAAGTTTTTTTCATGTAAATAGGCATCAGTCTCATGTGAGGGAGATTGTGGCAACCGTTCTGGCAACTGGATGCAAATTTATGGAAAATGATGATAGTGAGCGAAATAAGGCAAGATTTTCGGGGAAGATGTTCTAAATTAAATATTATGGAGCTGGTGGAGACTCTGGAACGAAGATATCTACAAAAAAAACTGGAGGTTGCTGTTATAGAGCAGAGTTGGGGTTTTCACAGTTACACAGGAAATTAGGGCTTTCTCTTCCTACCACTTGGAAGTAAATTAGAGATCCGAAGGCACCTGTTCACTCAAGTTGGATAATCAGATAGCTCAAGCAGTGTTTTTAAACGACTACAGTGAGACATAAGGAAGTACTCCACGATAACCTGTTGCTGGCTGCTAATTTGGGGCTTTCTCGGTAAAGTCTTTTCTGTCAAAATTGGTTAAGGGAAGAATTAAGGTATTCCTTTAAACAAAATTCTTGCTGAAGAGATACCTGTTTAAGTCGTTTTGACATGCTCTGGCAAGTAGAATGCTGAAAGTAGCAGTATATCGAATCATTACCTATTCAAAACCTATAAGGATAACAGGGTGAAGAGCTTTGCGTTTTATGGTGTCTAAACTTCACAAATGGGTCTGCTACTTGTACACAGTGCAACGAAGGAGCTGAATATCTGAGATTACATGAAGATCTAGTCTCATTGTGATGCTAAAAGTATAGGAAGCATAAAGTGAATAGATTGGAGATTGTTTGTTTTATATATCTTCTCATCCAATTGACAAACAGTCCTTAGTTAATCTAAATTGTGAGAGCTGATATGAAGAAAAAACTGAAGGGAATTTCTAGAGACTTAGAATATACCAGCAGCATTTCATTTCAAATTGCAGCTATCCTGAAGTGCAAAGTGGTGCAAGAAAACATAAACAGTGCATGTGATTTTTCACTGGATGCCAAAGGTCACAAAGATAGATCACAAGAAGTTTCTCCCATAGTAATAGCAGAGAAATTGGCTTCCAAGCTAGAAACATCTGATGGACTTTCTGGTTTCCTTGTACAAGCCTACAATGGGCATCTCAATTTCATGTCTCTCAGTGTATCAGAGGGTTCAGTGCTGAGTTTTCATAGTGAAAATTATCTAGTCATGGAATGTGATCTTCATCTACTATCTTCAAAAAAAAAAACTGGAGGTAATTGTAAAAGAGACAAACCTTTTGATAATAATGAAAGTCTTCAGCATTATGAAAAACAGAAGCTGGAGATTCGTATGATAAGATCAACATTTGATCCTGAATATTTTTCCTTGTACAAGAAGTATCAAATAAGGGTGCATAATGATAGACCAGAGGAAGTCCAGGAGAGTTCTTACAGAAGATTTATAGTGGAAACTCCACTCATTTTTGTTCCACTAGGGAATGACAACCCTGCACCTCCTTGTGGCTTTGTCTCATTTCACCGGCAGTACTTGATTGATGGGAAATTAATTGCCGTTGGTGTGGTTGATATATTACCTAGAATAATGGATTCCTTTCCAGGTTGTAAAGCCAGTGCTTGATAAGGCTGCCCTTGTTTGTCTCTTTTATTTTTGTGGCCTCACCGAATTTATTTTAAACCTTGTCAATGATGAAATGCATGATTCATGTGGACAAGAGGATCATGAAATGGAGGATGATTTGGAATTCCGCGATGGAGAGTTACTTGAATTCCAAAGCTCAAGTAGCAGTGACAATACCATGGGTGTTGAGTATGGCATTGAAACACCTGCTGGGTATTTTGATATTGAAGATATCGATGGGGTTTTAATTCAAATTAAACATCAGTGGTTTCAATTTAAGGACTTGAAGGATGACAATGAACCTAAAGTGTATTCAGCTGACATTAAGGGTAAATATTCATTGTTTACAGAAAAGAAAGAGCAGCCTATGCAACACTTGACACCAGCAAAAGTTTCCAGTGAAAATAAAGTTGTTGTCACAGAAGAAATTACTGTACAAGAAGAAGAGATTTAGACCCAGCAAAGGAGGCTCATCTCTATCCTGTCAGATGATGAGGGATATTTGTTAGAGGAGGACCAATCCATTGTTAAAACTGAAGTTAAGGCTGAAACATGTAGAGAATATTTTACTTTGGAAAACAAGAAGGTCAGACCTCTGAGAAAGAAGAACAGAGTTGAAGTTGTGGAGTTTGCTGCAGTAAAGCATCAAAGAAGAAATCTAAGGATGATGGGATAATTAGAACCATCTTGGAGGCCTAAAACCAGGCCAACAAATAAGTTAAAGTTAAATTTGAAGAATTTGCTTAACCCTAGATTGGATAGCAAAGAAGTGACTGTCCTGGATGATGTTTCCTTAGAAGAAAAACCAGAAATTGATAAGGTTAGCAATATAAAGAGTAAATAAACAGTTATAAAAGCTCCATATTTTTATCTTGCAAAAGCCAAAGAAGCCATCGCAGTCAGTGGAAGATTCAAATATCAGCCAGACTAAATTATCTACATTTTTTTTTAGGAAGAAACTGAGGTTCCTTATGATGAAGTTCAGTCATTGAAAGATTAAGCTATACCTAAGGAGACAATTTATACAGACCTGTTAGATGAGGATGCAGACATTTTCAAGAAACTTAATATACCTTGGATGCCCAGTGAAAGGCACAGATCACTGATAATTCTACTCAATTTTTCCTGTTTTGGGTTATTGAAGTAAATTCCCTACCACAAGCTAAGGGAGAGGAATTTTTGAAAACCAAAAGAGGTTTTTGTTCATAAAAGAACCATATACAAAAACCTCTCTCAATTTTGCAATAGATGTCAAGGTTGGAAATATTCAGTTTAATTGTTGCAGCCTATTGTTCAGGGATTTTTAATATTTAATATTTTCCTGTTTTAGTGTTCATTTTGAGGGGAATATTTTGATTGATTGGAGGCCCATTTTTAAAAACCAAGAGAGTTTTTTGTCCACCATGGACCCATTTACAAAAACCACTCTCATGGTTTACACAGGTGTCACCAATTGAGAAATATGGAAGCTTATTTGACACCTATTTTCCAGAAATTCGCCATATTTGCCAGGAATCCGATTTGCTATTTTTAGTCAATTAAGTTGAGTTAGTTAGTTAATGTAACTGCTGGGTAGTTTCAATTTAGACCTAATGAAGGGGAGATAGAACTACTTCTTTGTAATTATAAAAGAGGGACAAAGGGACTGAAGAAGGGTTCAATTTTTTGGGAGAACTTCAGGAGGTCTTCAGACTTATTTGTGAGCTAAGTATTATGACTCTTGTATGTATTTGATGGCAAAATTATGAAATATATGACACTTTTTACCCTTCAGTTTCTGTGTTGGCTTCATTGTTCAGCTTGTTTAGTTGCTTAACTGATAAATTCATTGCTGTTCTATGTTTGTATGCTGGTGATGTTTTTCTTTTATGAATGAACTTCAATATGTGTTCTATTGGATCTTGTTGATTATATTATGCATATTTGTCATTAATTGCTTATGATTTAGTCCTTGTTTAGCTCATGGGTGTATTCCCTGTTGTTCACCTGATTTACAACCAAGAAACATTGCAGAAACCCTAAACCTAGTTTGTTTTATTGAGTTTTATTTGAGATTGTGTTGGCTTGTTTCTTTGGCCTTGGAAACAATTTTTGGAACAAACATCTTTGGCGCCGTTGCCGGGGATGAATTTGAAGGCATATTTTCCCTGGGATACTTATCAATTTTACTGGTTTTAAGAGGTGAACTTAAACCAGCACAGTTTTAAGGCTATTTTTCACCAAATTTGACACAGTGGCTGCTAGAAGAATTAGAAAGTTTCAGTCATCCCTAGCTTTATACAGCCTTGATTAATTTGAACTACTGTCACCCCTTTCTCTTCTTAAGGAGAAAAAATAAATAAAAATCTGTCTTGGCAAATTGATTGGCGACTCCACTATTTCAAGATACAGAGGCCGATGTCCATGGAAGTTATTCTAGCTCGAAGGTTTGCACCTTTCAATTTTTCTGATATTCCAAGTTTTCCAAATCCACTACCTACTATGGATGTTTGGGGAGATTGTCTTTCACGGTTTAGAGAAAGCAAAGAGGATAATCCATCAGATCACCTCATCAAATTTCATCAATGTATGGTCCAATTAAATATCCAGCATGAAGATGTTCATGTATTCACTTGATCAAGATGCACGAGATTGGTATATTTCTCTTCCCGCTGCTAGCATCTCCTCACTGAAAGAATTCCACAGATGTTTTTGGAAACATTGTAAGTATCTGTTCTCAGTTGAACTCTTTTTAAAAGATTGTTGTGAGCAGGCTGATGTTTATAATACAATTTCTGATTTAAAAAATCATGATGATGAGTACAATCAAGGGTTCAAAACATGTCATGAAGAAGTTGAAGTTTCAGAATTTGTTGAAGATGAGAAGGTAACATTTTCAGATATTGTTGTCAAGGAAGAATGCCATGATCATTATGATAATCAAGTTGTTGTTTTAGGTCAGTTTGACGATTATCCAAGTGATGAAATCAGTAGAGATAGTTTGGAACATTCTCATAATGATTTCAACGGCCTTAATAACCGTTTGAATATTAATCCTTTTGAAGATCAATCTCTAGTTCAACAAACTTTTGAAAATCATTATTGTGTTAAAGATCAGCTTTGTATTGAAGGAAAAGATGAACCTTTAGCATCATCATTCGAAGTTTCTCAGAATGCTCCTTGTTATGATGAAGAGATTAGGGTTCCAAGACAAGAATTCTGTGATGAATTAGTTTCTAATCCTTTTGGTTTTGATACTAAAATCGATGAAGGACAGGCTGTTCACATTTTTTCAGAAGTTGCTTATATTCATGGTTATGATAAATCTGCTGTTCAAAGTCATATTGAAGATGCTCTAATTTTTAATAAATATGATGATGAAATTGAAAAGAAAGACCCAGAAATCTGCGAGGTGTGTGATATGTCACAATCTGATTAGCAGACTCAAGAATGCATTCAGTCTATTATCCTTGAACAGCAAAAGCCAATGCCTAATAGTCATTCATTTGAAGATAGTGTGGAAAAAGAGGTTCAACTTATTGACATTATTAATGATACTATCCAAAAAAATCCGGAGCAAATTCAGGCTGATCCTGATGTCTTTTATCGCCAATGCCTGATTGATATTCATGGAACAAAATATTTTTATGGACAGCTGGTCTTTTTCATAGAGCAGGAGGAGGTAACTTGTGGAAGTTTTTATGATCCTGTAGTAGATTATTTAGAGTCAATACCAGGTTATAAATCTATTATTTCAGAGACACTATTTGATGAAAGTGGGTATAAGTTGTTAAATCTCTGCTCTTCATGTTTTCCAATATTTCTGATTATATATATATTTGGAGTTGGAAACAAATTTTGGTGGGTTGATCAAATTTTTTCTTGGTTACATTGGAAATGGGATTTCAATTTGATTCAGTAGATGGAGGATTCGTCACGAAAGAGATTTGTTTTCATTGTATATATCAGTGTGTGAAGGATTGAATAAAGACTCCATAGCCCAATGGATGTTTTGCAGAAAAGCACGCAGTTTTGGTTACAGAAGGCATTGGTCTATAGGTTCTTGAAGCCTCACAGGGAGGACTTCATCCCGCAACTGGAGCCAGATGTTAAGTCAGGAACTTGTTTCTACCTTTTTTATGTTTGCTTGTTATTTTTATTTTAGTTTGCTTATTTTCTTGAGTTTATCCTTTCACTTATTATAAAAAATTTGGTATTTAGTGAAATTTTTCGAGTGTTTTTTGCCTTTAGGTTCATTATTGTTTTTTCTTTGTTAGCTTTTGAAGCGTTTCAAGGTCATTATGTTGAGTTAATACGTCACAAATATATTCTAAAAGCATAGTTTAGCACCTAACCTGCATTCAAAATGGAAAAAACAGTTAGAATAGCACCAAAAGTGATTTCAAATTATTCTGGTAGCGCAACTGCCAAAAATTAACACTGCGACGCTACAAGAAAATCGTTTTTTGCCAGAATGGTCATTTTTCAGTACGATTTTTTGGGGATTTCGCTTCTAAAATGTTAAATAAATCATTGGTCATGTTTGATATATGTTTTGCCAAGTTTTTTTCATGTAAACAGGCATCAGTCTCATGTGAGGGAGATTCTGGCAACCGTTCTGGCAACTGGATGCAAATTTATGGCAAATGATGATAGTGAGCGAAATAAGGCAAGATTTTCGGGTAAGATGTTCTAAATTAAATATTATAGAGCTGGTGGAGACGCTGGAACGAATATATCTACCAAAAAACTGGAGGTTGCTCTTATAGAGCAGAGTTGGGGTTTTCACAGTTACACAGGAAATTAGGGCTTTATCTTCCTGCCACTTGGAAGTAAATTGGAGATCCGAAGGCACCTGTTCACTCAAGTTGGATAATCAGATAGCTCAAGCAGCGTTTTTAAACGACTACAATGAGACATAAGAAAGTATTCCACGATAACCTGTTGCTGGCTGCTAATTTGGGGCTTTCTCGGTAAAGTCTTTTCTGTCAAAATTGGTTAAGGGAAGAATTAAGGTATTCCTTTAAACAAAATTCTTGCTGAAGAGATACCTGTTTAAGTCGTTTTGACATGCTCTGGCAAGTAGAAGGATGAAAGTAGCAGTATATCGAATCATTACCTATTCAAAACCTATAAGGATAACAGGGTGAAGAGCTCTGCGTTTTATGGTGTCTAAACATCACAAATGGGTCTGCTACTTGTACACAGTGCAACGAAGGAGCTGAATATCTAAGATTACATGAAGATCTAGTCTCATTGTGATGCTAAAATTACAGGAAGCATAAACTGAATAGATTGGAGATTGTTCTGTTTTATATATCTTCTCATCCAATTGACAAACAGTCCTTAGTTAATCTAAAGAGTGAGAGCTGATATGAAGAAAAATTTGAAGGGAATTTCTAGAGACTTAGATATTACCAGCAACATTTCATTCCAAATTGCAGCTATCCTGAAGCAAAAACTGGTGCAAGAAAACATAAGCAGTGCATGTGATTTTTCACTGGATGCCAAAGGTCACAAAGATAGATCACAAGAAGTTTCTCCCATAGTAATAGCAGAGAAATTGGCTTCCAAGCTAGAAACATCTGATGGACTTTCTGGTTTCCTTGTACAAGCCTACAATGGGCATCTCAATTTCATGTCTCTCAGTGTATCAGAGGGTTCAGTGCTGTGTTTTCATAGCGAAAATTATCCAGTCATGGAACGCGATCTTCATCTACTATCTTCAAAAAAAAAACTGGAGGTAATTGTAAAAGAGACAAAGCTTTTGATAATAATGAAGGTCTTCAGCATTATGAAAAACATAAGCTGGAGATTCGTATGAGAAGATCAGCATTTTATCCTGAAGAGTTTGGCTTGTACAAGAAGTATCAAATAAGGGTGCATAATGATAGACCAGAGGAAGTCCAGGAGAGTTCTTATAGAAGATTTCTAGTGGAAACTCCACTCATTTTTGTTCCACTAGGGAATGACAACCCTGCACCTCCTTGTGGCTTTGGCTCATTTCACCAGCAGTACTTGATTGATGGGAAATCAATTTCCATTGGTGTGGTTGATATATTACCTAGAAGCTTCTCAAATGGATTCCTTTCCAGTTTGCAAAGCCAATGCTTGATAAGGCAGCCCTTGTTTGTCGCTTTGATTTTTGTGGCCTCACCGAATTTATTTTAAACCTTGTCAATGATGAAGTGCATGATTCATGTGGACAAGAGGATCATGAAATGGAGGATGATTTGGAATTCTGTGATGGAGAGTTACTTGAATTCCAAAGCTTAAGTAGCAGTGACAATACCATGGGTGTTGAGTATGGCATTGAAACACCTGCTGGGTATTTTTATATTGAAGATATCGATGGCGTTTTAATTCAAATTAAAAGTCAGTGGTTTCAATTTAAGGACTTGAAGGATGACAATGAACCTAAAGTGTATTCAGCTTACATTAAGGGTAAATATTCATTGTTTACAGAAAAGAAAGAGTAGCCTATGCAACACTTGACACCAGCAAAAGTTTCCAGTGAAAATAAAGTTGCTGTCACAGAAGAAATTACTGTACAGGAAGAAGAGATTCAGACCCAACAAAGGAGTCTCATCACTATCCTGTCATATAATGAGGGATATTTGTTAGAGGAGGACCAATCCATTGTTAAAACTGAAGTTAAGGCGGAAACATGTAGAGAATATTCTACTTTGGAAAACGAGAAGGTCAGACCTCTGAGAAAGAAGAACAGAGTTGAAGTTGTGGAGTTTGCTGCAGTAAAGCATCAAAGAAGAAATATGAGGATGATGGTAGAATTAGCACCATCTTGAAGGCCTAAAACCAGGCCAACAAATAAGTTAAAGTTAAATTTGAAGAAGCTGCTTAACCCTAGATTGGATAGCAAAGAAGTGACTATCCTGGATGATGTTTCCTTAGAAGAAAAACCAGAAATTGACAAGGTTAGCAGTATAAAGAGTAAAGAAATAGTTATAAAATATCCATCTTTTTATCTTGCAAAATCCAAAGAAGCAATCACAGTCAGTGGAAGATTCAAATATCAGCCAGACTAAATTATCTACAGTTTTTTTTGAACTGAGAGATGAATTGTTGAGACAACACCAGGAGGAAGAAACTGAGGTTCCTTATGTTGAAGTTCAATCATTGAAAGATTAAGATATACCTAAGGAGACAATTTCTACAGACCTGTTAGATGAGGATGCAGACATTTTCAAGAAACTTAATATACCTTGGATGCCCATTGAAAGGCACAGATCACTGAGAATTCTACTCAGTTTTTCCTGTTTTGGGTTATTGAAGTAAATTGCCGACCACAAGCTAATGGAGAGGAATTTTTGAAAACCAAAAGAGGTTTTTGTTCATAAGAGAACCATATACAAAAACATCTCTCATTTTTTCAACATATATCAAGGTTTGAAAGATTCAGTTTAATTTTTGCAGCCTATTGTTCAGGGATTTTTAATATTTAATATTTTCCTGTTTTAGTGTTCATTTTGAGGGGACTATTATAATTTATTGGAGACGAATTTTTAAAAACCAAGAGAGGTTGTTGTCCATAACGGACCTATTTACAAAAACCTCTCTCATTTTTTACACAGGTGTCACCAATTGAGAAATATCGAATCTTATTTGACACATATTTTCGAGAAATTCGCCATATTTGCCAGGAATCCGATTTGCTACTTTTAGTCAATTAAGTTGAGTTAGTTAGTTAATGTAACTGCTGGGTAGTTTCAATTTCGACCTAATGAAGGGGAGATAGAACTACTTCTTTGTAATTATAAAAGAGGGACAAAGGGACTGAAGAAGGGTTCAATTTTTTGGGAAAATTTCAGGAGGTCTTCAGACTTATTTGTGAGCTAAGTATTATGACTCTTGTATGTATTTGATGGCAAAATTATGAAATATATGACACTTTTTACCCTTCAGTTTCTGTGTTGGCTTCATTGTTCAGCTTGTTTAGTGGCTTAACTGATAAATTCATTGCTGGTCTATGTTTGTATGCTGGTAATTCTTTTCTTTTATGGATGAACTTCAATATGTGTTCTGTTGGATCTTGTTGATTATATTATGCATCTTTGTCATTAATTTCTTATGATTTAGTCCTTGTTTAGCTCATGGGTGTATTCCCTGTTGTTCACCTGATTTACAACCAAGAAACATTGTAGAAACCCTAAACCTAGTTTGTTTTATTGAGTTTTATTTGAGATTGTGTTGGCTTGTTTCTTCGGCCTTGGAAACAATTTCTAGCACAAACATCTTTGGCGCCATTGTCGGGGACGAAGTTGAAGACATATTTTCCCTGGGATACTCATCAGTTTTACTGGTCTAAAGAGGTGAACTTAAACCATCACATTTTTAAGGCTATTTTCCCCCCAATTTGACACAGTGGCTGCTAGAAGAATTAGAAGGTTTCAGTCATCCCTAGCTTTATACAGCCTTGATTAATTTGAACTACTGTCACCCCTTTCTCTTCTGGAGGAGAAAAAAAACAAAAAAACAAAAAATGTCTTGACAAATTGATTAGCGACTCCACTATTTCAAGATGCAGAGGCCGATGTCCATGGAAGCTATTCTGGCTCGAAGGTTTTCACCTTTCAATTTTTCTGATATTCCAAGTTTTCCAAATCCAATACCTACTATGGATGTTTGGGGAGATTGTCTTCCACGGTTTAGAGAAAGCAAAGAGGATAATCCATCAGATCACCTCATCAAATTTCATCAATGTATGGTCCAATTAAATATCCAGCATGAAGATGTTCATGTATTCACTTGATCAAGATGCACGAGATTGGTATTTTTCTCTTCCCGCTGCTAGCATCTCCTCACTGAAAGAATTCCACACATGTTTTCGGAAACATTGTAAGTATCTGTTCTAAGCTGAACTCTTTTTAAAAGATTGTTGTGAGCTGGATGATGTTTATAATACAATTTCTGATTTAAAAAATCATGATGATGAGTACAATCAAGGGTTCAAAACATGTCATGAAGAAATTGAAGTTTCAGAATTTGTTGAAGATGAGAAGGTAACATTTTCAGATATTGTTGTCAAGGAAGAATGCCATGATCATTATGATAATCAAGTTGTTGTTTTAGGTCAGTTTGAGGATTATCCAAGTGATGAGATCAGTAGAGATAGTTTGGAACATTCTCATAATGATTTCAACAGCCTTAATAACCATTTGAATATTAATCCTTTTGAAGATCAATCTCTAGTTCAACAAACTTTTGAAAATCATTATTGTGTTAAAGATCAGCTTTGTATTGAAGGAAAAGATGAACCTTTAGCATCATCATTCGAAACTTCTCAGAATGCTCCTTGTTATGATGAAGAGATTAGGGTTCCAAGACAAGAATTCTGTGATGAATTAGTTTCTAATCCTTTTGGTTTTGATACTAAAGTTGATGAAGGCCAGGCTGTTCACATTTTTTCAGAAGTTGCTTATATTCATGGTTATGATAAATCTGCTGTTCAAAGTCATATTAAAAATGCTCTAATTTTTAATAAATATGATAATGAAATTGAAAAGAAAGACCCAGAAATCTGCGAGGTGTGTGATATGTCACAATCTGATTAGCAGACTCAAGAATGCATTCAGTCTATTATCCTTGAACAACAAAAGCCAATGCCTAATAGTCATTCATTTGAAGACAGTGTGGAAAAAGAGGTTCAACTTATTGACATTATTAATGATACTATCCAAAAAAATCCGGAGCAAATTCAGGATGATCCTGATGTCTTTTATCGCCAATGCCTGATTGATATTCATGGAACAAAATATTCTTATGGACAACTTGTCTTTTTCATAGAGCAGAAGGAGGTAACTTGTGGAAGTTTTTATGATCTAGTAGCAGATTATTTAGAGTCAACACCAGGTTATAAATCTGTTCTTTCAGAGAGACTATTTGATGAAAGTGGGTATAAGTTGTTAAATCTCTGCTCTTCATGTTTTCCAATATTTCTGATTATATATATATTTGGAGTTGGAAACAAATTTTGGTGGGTTGATCAAATTTTTTCTTGGTTACATTGGAAATGGGATTTCAATTTGATTCAGTAGATGGAAGATTCCTCACGAAAGAGATTTGTTTTCATTGTATATATCAGTGTGTGAAGGATTGAATAAAGACTCCATAGCCCAATGGATGTTTTGCAGAAAAGCAGGCAGTTTTGGTTACAGAAGGCACTGGTCTACAGGTTCTTGAAGCCTCACAGGGAGGACTTCATCCCGCAGCTGGAGCCAGATGTTAAGTCAGGAACTTGTTTCTACCTTTTTTATGTTTGCTTGTTATTTTTATTTTAGTTTGATTATTTTCTTGAGTTTATCCTTTCACTTATTATAAAAATTTTGGTATTTTTGAAATTTTTCGAGTGTTTTTTGCCTTTAGGTTCATTATTGTTTTTCCTTTGTTAGCTTTTGAAGGGTTTCAAGGTCATTATGTTGAGTTAATACGTCACAATTATATTCCAAAATCATAGTTTAGCACCTAAACTGCATTTGAAATCGAAAAAACAGTTAGAATAGCACCAAAAGTGATTTCAAATTATTCTGGTAGTGCAATTGCCAAAAATTAACACTGCGGCGCTATAAGAAAATCGTTTTTTGCCAGAATGGTAATTTTTCAGTCCAATTTTTTGGGGATTTCGCTCCTAAAATGTTAAATAAATCATTGGTCACGTTTGATATATGTTTTTCCAAGTTTTTTTCATGTAAACAGGCATCAGTCTCATCTGAGGGAGATTCTGGCAACTAGATGCAAATTTATGGCAAATGATGATAGTGAGCGAAATAAGGCAAGATTTTCGGGGAAGCTGTTCTAAATTAAATACTATGGAGCTGGTGGAGATGCTGGAACGAAGATATCTGCCAAAAAACTGGAGGTTGCTGTTATAGAGCAGAGTTGGGGTTTTCATAGTTACACAGAAAATTAGGGCTTTCTCTTTTTGCCACTTGGAAGTAAATTGGAGATCTGAAGGCACTTGTTCACTCAAGTTGGATAATTAGACAGCTCAAGTAGCATTTTTAAACGACTACAGTGAGACATAAGGAAGTATTCTGTGATAACCTGTTGCTGGCTGCTAATTTGGGGCTTTCTCCGTGAAGTCTTTTCTGTCAAAATTGGTTAAGGGAAGAATTAAGGTATTCCTTTAAACAAAATTCTTGCTGAAGAGATACCTGTTTAAGTCGTTTTGACATGCCTTGGCAAGTAGAAGGCTGAAAGTAGCAGTATATTGAATCATTACCTATTCAAAACCTATAAGGATAACAGGGTGAAGAGATCTGCGTTTTATGGTGTGTAAACTTCACAAATGGGTCTGCTACTTGTACACAGTGCAACGAAGGAGCTGAATATCTGAGATTACATGAAGATCTAGTCTCATTGTGATGCTAAAACTACAGGAAGCATAAAGTGAATAGATTGGAGATTGTTCTGTTTTATATATCTTCTCATCCAATTGACAAACAATCCTTAGTTAATCTAAAGAGTGAGAGCTGATATGAAGAAAAAATTGAAGGGAATTTCTAGAGACTTAGAATATAGTAGTAGCATTTCATTTCAAATTGCAGCTATCTTGAAGCGCAAAGTGGTGCAAGAAAACATAAACAGTGTATGTGATTTTTCACTGGATGCCAAAGGTCACAAAGATAGATCACAAGAAGTTTCTCCCATAGTAATAGCAGAGAAATTGGCTTCCAAGCTAGAAACATCTGATGGACTTTCTGGTTTCCTTGTACAAGCCTACAATGGGCATTTCAATTTCATGTCTCTCAGTGTATCAGAGGGTTCGGTGCTGAGTTTTCATAGTGAAAATTATCCAGTCATGGAATGTGATCTTCATCTACTATCTTCAAAAAAAAGAACTGGAGGTAATTGTAAAAGAGACAAAGTTTTTGATAATAATGAAAGTCTTCAGCATTATGAAAAACATAAGCTGGAGATTTGTATGAGAAGATCAGCATTTGATCCTGAAGTGTTTGCCTTGTAAAATAAGTATCAAATAAGGGTGCATAATGATAGACCAGAGGAAGTCCAGGAGAGTTCTTACAGAATATTTCTAGTGGAAACTCCACTCATTTTTGTTCCACTAGGGAATGACAACCCTGCACCTCCTTGTGGCTTTGGCTCGTTTCACTGGCAGTACTTGATTGATGGGAAATTAATTTCCATTGGTGTGGTTGATATATTACCTAGAATATTCTCAAATGGATTCCTTTCCAGGTTGCAAACCCAGTGCTTGATAAGGAAGCCCTTGTTTGTCTCTTTGATTTTTGTGGCCTCACCGAATTTATTTTAAACCTTGTCAATGATGAAATGCATGATTCATGTGGACAAGAGGATCATGAAATGGAGGATGATTTGGAATTCTGTGATGGATATTTACTTGAATTCCAAAGCTCAAGTAGGAGTGACAATACCATGGGTGTTGAGTATGGCATTGAAACACCTGCTGGGTATTTTGATATTGAAGATATCGATGGGGTTTTAATTGAAATTAAAAGTCAGTGGTTTCAATTTAAGGACTTGAAGGATGAAAATGAAGCTAAAGTGTATTCAGCTGAAATTAAGGGTAAATATTCATTGTTTACAGAAAAGAAAGAGCAGCCTATGCAACACTTGACACCAGCAAAAGTTTCCAGTGAAAATAAAGTTGCTGTCACAGAAGAAATTACTGTACAGGAAGAAGAGATTAAGACCCAGCAAAGGAGTCTCATCACTATCCTATCAGATGATGAGGGATACTTGTTAGAGGAGGACCAATCCATTGTTAAAACTGAAGTTAAGGCTGAAACATGTAGAGAATATTCTACTTTGGAAAACAAGAAGGTCAGACCTCTGAGAAAGAAGAACAGAGTTGAAGTTGTGGAGTTTGCTGCAGTAAAGCATCAAAGAAGAAATATGAGGATGATGGGAGAATTAACACCAGCTTGGAGGCCTAAAACCAGGCCAACAAATAAGTTAAAGTTAAATTTGAAAAAGCTGCTTAACCCTAGATTGGATAGCAAAGAAGTGACTGTCCTGGATGATGTTTCCTTAGAAGAAAAACCAAAAATTGACAAGGTTAGCAGTATAAAGAGTAAAGAAACAATTATAAAAGCTCCATCTTTTTATATTGAAAAATCCAAAGAAGCCATCACAGTTAGTGGAAGATTCAAATATCAGCCAGACTAAATTATCTACAGTTTTTTTTGAACTGAGAGATGAATTGTTGAGACAACACCAGGAGGAAGAAACTGAGGTTCCTTATGTTGAAGTTCAGTCATTGAAAGATTAAGCTATACCTAAGGAGACAATTTCTATAGACCTGTTAGATGAGGATGAAGACATTTTCAAGAAACTTAATATACCTTGGATGCCCAGTGAAAGGCACAGATCACTGAGAATTCTGCTCAGTTTTTCCTGTTTTGGGTTATTGAAGTAAACTGCCGACCAAAAGCTAAGGGAGAGGAAGTTTTGAAAACCAAGAGAGGTTGTTGTTCATATTATAACCATATACAAAAACCTCTCTCATTTTTTCAACATCTATCAAGGTTTGAAATATTAAGTTTAATTTTTGCAGCCTATTGTTCAGGGATTTTTAATATTTAATATTTTCTTGTTTTAGTGTTCATTTTGAGGGAACAATTATGATTTATTGGAGATGAAGTTTTAAAAACAAAGAGAGGTTTTTGTCCATAATGGACCCATTTACAAAAACCTCTCTCATGTTTTACACAGGTGTCACCAATTGAGAAATATGGAAGCTTAGTTGACACCTATTTTCCAGAAATTCGCCATATTTGCCAGGAATCCGATTTGCTATTTTTAGTCAATTAAGTTGAGTTAGTTAGTTAATGTAACTGCTGGGTAGTTTCAATTTCGACCTAATGAATTGGAGTTATAACTAATTCTTTGTAATTATAAAAGAGGTACAAAGGGACTGAAGAAGGGTTCAATTTTTTGGGAGAACTTCAGGAGGTCTTCAGACTTATTTGTGAGCTAAGTATTATGACTCTTGTATGTATTTGATGGCAAAATTATGAAATATATGACACTTTTTACCCTTCAGTTTCTGTGTTGGCTTCATTGTTCAGCTTGTTTAGTTGCTTAACTGATAAATTCATTGCTGGTCTATGTTTGTATGTTGGTGATGCTTTTCTTTTATGAATGAACTTCAATATGTGTTCTGTTGGATCTTGTTGATTATATTATGCATATTTGTCATTAATTGATTATGATTTAGTCCTTGTTTAGATCATGGGTGTATTCCCTGTTGTTCACCTGATTTACAACCAAGAAACATTGCAGAAACCCTAAACCTAGTTTGTTTTATTGAGTTTTATTTGAGATTGTGTTCGCTTGTTTCTTTGGCCTTGGAAACAATTTCTGGCACAAACAGACACTATTGGCACCAGAGATGATCCAGATGGCCTACTTGTATGAGTGCATTGTAAGGTGCGTTATTTAAACCATGTTTGCACATTTTCATTGGGTTCTCTTTTCTTTCTTATGATGTTACTAATGTCTAGCCTTTCGTGTGCCTAGGATACAAACACCATCTACGACACTTTGGAGGCGCCAAGAATGGTGTCTTTAGACACCACCAAATTTAGTTCGGAAAATAACAAGGTCTCGAGTTGTTGAAATTTACATTTCTTGATGTTTTTTGTTTAAAATATATACATTTAATTAGGAGAGGGAACTAGAAACACATGATCACCAATTCTTTCATGCACCAACTAGGCTTTCATGAGTCACCATTTTGCATGCTCCAACTAGGGTCAAGACAAGTTATTTTATGTCCAACTAGGGTTTGGAGAGCAATTATGTAAGTTAGGAGAGTGAACTAGAAACACGTGATCACCAATACTTGCATGCACACCAACTAGGCTTTCATGAGTCACCAAGTTGCATGCTCTGGAATTAGGGTCTTGAGCCAAGGTATGAGATGTCCAACTAGGGTTTGGTACGTAATCATGCAAGTCATGAGATGTGCTTTATGAGACGGAACAAGGTATGAGATGTTATTTTATTATGATTGTTAGTGGCATTGGTATGGAAAAAGAGAAGTCAAAATCATCATAAAGTAATTATTTGTACATGGTCATATGGGGGATTTGGCTAGGGATGAACTTAGTTATGATTTCTACTTGAGGAAACAACCATTCTTTTGTTCAAGAATTAATCTCTTATTCAAGCATTGTCTCAAAAAGTACACTAAACACATGTACATCTAATTATTTTCCCATGGTAGCTTACATATCAAAGTCATGGGTTTCCTTGATGGTGCATATCAAAGTGATCCGAATTTTAGTATCACAGGGCATCTTATTTTTCTAAATGGTATATGCATGTGAGTAAGTATAAAGTTGAAGCTAGCATTCGAACACACAATTTTGGATAATTAATGGCCTCAATGCTCTTAATAAAATGTTCTTTCAATGGTGGTGTAAAAACTCTCTAGGTTTTTGTTGACTAGGATCTCACTATAAATTGGATGTTAAACAAGACTTAATTGGACCAAATACTGCTACTCTTTAGTACATTTATTTTCAGCATGTTATTGGGAACTAAACATTATTGTGGCATGCTCCAACTAGGGTCAAGACAAGGTATGAGATGTCCAACTAAGGTTTGGTGAGCAATCATGCAAGTTAGGAGAGTCAACTACAAACACATGAGATCACCGATACTTGCATGCACCAACTAGGGTTTCATGAGTCACCAAGTTGTGCATGCTCCAACTAGGGCCAAGACAAGGTATGAGATTTCCAACTAGGGTTTGGTGAGCAATCATGCAAGTTAGGAGAGTAAACTAGAAACACATGAGATCACCAATACTTGCATGCACCAACTAGGGTTTCATGAGTCACCAAGTTGTGCATGCTCCAACTAGGGTTTCATGAGTCACCAAGTTGTGCATGCTCCAACTAGGGTCAAGACAAGGTATGAGATGTCCAACTAGGGTTTGGTGAGCAATCATGAAATTTAGGAGAGTCAACTACAAACACATGAGATCACGAATACTTGCATGCACAACAACATTATTGGGAACTAAACAAATTATTGTGACATGATCCAACTAGGGTCAAGACAAGGTATTAGATGTCCAACTAGGGTTTTGTGAGC